>BMAO01032401.1:0-297310 GCA_019973975.1 Trichonephila clavata | reverse complement strand
TTTGAAAATTAACCAGTCAAAGCTGAATCAATGTTGCTACTAAGAGATAAATACAGTCGGCTCTCAAGTATTCGAAGTTGGAGAGACCAATGAAAAATTTCGAATTTTCAAGACGGTAGGAAAGAACACCAAAAAGAGAAATTTTCTTTTAACACATTTTTCTTGAAAATATGTAATAAAATAACAATTGTACATATGCATAAACTTATTTTAAAGTATTTTCAAAAAGTACATATTATATACAGTATAAAAAAATTTATGCAAAAGTTGTATTAAAAGTACTGTATTAAAGGAATACATTCTGTTCATGTCACGGGTTTTAAATAATTCGACGGACCAAGTCTTTTGACTAATTTTTTTAAAAAAACTTAACAATTACAATTAAATACTTATAAGTTAATTGATTATGGGTTTCGTAGTAAGAGCATTGTTACCCAAGTTACTGATTGCCGACAGTCATTCAGCTTCTCTGGAATGTTACATACGGACGGTAGAGGGCGCTCGCAGGATTCAACTTCACGTCCGGCCTTGCCATGTTCGCATGCAAGAACTTAACAATTTGTATCTTAACGTAAAATAAGGAATAATTTTTAAACATGAATTGATACAAGTAAATATTTAGTGAATATGCGATTGAACATAAACATGAAATTTGTGTTGAGAATTAGCTACACACAAATAATAGAATACATGGACATACGAAAATTGTATGATAAGAAATTTGATACATGACACAATGTCGCTCATCCGGTATTGTGGTTAGCGACGCTGACTGCTGTGCCGTAGGGCGTGGGCTCGTATCCCGGAGAAGACATGGATGTTTGTAAATGTATAGTGCCTTCGCGGCATGGGGGTACTCTAAATAGCCGTCGAGTTGCAAGTCCTCTCGTGAGGTTGGTGGAAGGGGAAGCGTGGTGGGAGGCTCCTGAGCACTCCCAGGGTGTTCTCCCTCAAAATTGGGGCTGAACCGAGCCAAATTGTACTATTACCTACATGGTGCTCAAAGCTACGGCTAACTACAGGCGTACATTATAGCCCGTTGCCATGATGAATTTCATAGGCCTCGATCTGACTGCGTCAGACAGGTGGCATTAGCAGCTACAACAATAGAAATACATTGAATTCAAACAATAAATGCAAACTTTAATAATATCATAGATAGCCGAACACTTTTAATTTTCAATAGGCTGTACACTCAGTCTATTAATAGACCTTTTGTAAACACCTTTACGAGTTTTTATGTCTGCAAATCTGTCTTATCCTTCCCATGTATATTTTTACAACACGTCCCAATAATCATTTACACAAGACGGAAGATTTTCTTCTCTAATTAAAACCATACCTCTCAATTTGTGATTTTCTTTATTAACAATCCATTTTGTTCTTTGTTGCAGAATATTTAAAAAAGAAAGGCTCCACCTTTTCCAGATCGTTTGAACTGATTTAGTTATTCTTTGCCCAACATTTAAATGATTTAATTCCCATTGTGTGCATGAGAGACGGTTCGAATATAGCTGTGATTGGTCTCCCGATTAAAAAGTGCACTGGGGTCAAAACCTCTAAATCATCTACTTCGGACGAAAGTGGAGTAAGAGGTCGAGAGTTCAAAATTGCTTAGATTTGCGTTATTAATGTCAATAATTCTTCATAACTAAATTTTGAATTTCTCGCAACATGTTTAAAAAGATATTTTAAAGATTTGATATTAGCCTCCCAAAGACCTCCCCAGTTTGGACTTCTAGGGGGAATAAACGACCGTTCAATTTCTTCTGCAAAAACGCAAATAGACTCTCTTCTCTTACTAATATAATCAAAGCTTTCATTTCTCGGTTAGCTCCTATCATGTTAGTACCATTATCCGAAAATATTTTATGACAGTATTTAACAATAATATCAGTTAGTCTACTTTTCGTGGGAAGTAATATAAGATGTTTACTTGAGTAGGGAAGTTGAGAGTATTCCAGTCTTCCAACTACTCGAATGATTCCCTTATCATCTAGAAATGAGGATAAATTTAAAATGTTACTTCTAATACAAATGTCATCACCATTTTGTTTAGCTCTCATTTCCGTATAGAATGAGACAAGTTGAATTTGTTTTATTAAATAGCTTCCACATATCATCTGACGTAAGGGGTCCCTTTCTCTTGTTAGCTAGATTTCTACAATTGAATAGAAACCTGTAAAGAAAACTTAACACTCGAACGATAGTTAGAAATCTTTTTTCTACGAGAAAGTAAGTAATCAAAAAATGTTTGATTAAAATTTTAAAGTCAATACAACATTTTTTAAAAAAAGTGTTTAGTGTGTTCAGACAAATACACTTCTTCATTCAGTTCCGGGAACTCAGAAACTGTTTCCGCGAATTCATCAGAATTCATTAGAAACGCTGGACCATTCGACCACTTGTTGTTAGAAAGATGTAAATCAGCACTAAGTCCCGTAAATAAGAAAACCGATGGATTATCTTGTCCTGAGCAATGAAACCAAGAATCAGGAACTAATCTTGGAATCCTTAGTTGAACTAAGAAGAACAGTTCTTTACACCAGATCAACCACTTTTTCTTTAACTTCGGGTGTACAATTTTATCCCAAGGAATTTCTTTCTTTCTTCTTTCTTTTTTTTTTTTTTGTGCAAAATTCCTGTATGAGGAATTTTATTCTTTTTGTGAAAGGGAAAAGCAATCCAAAAGGATCAAATATCTTCCCTACAGTTTGTAATTGAATTATTGTAGTATTTTCGACCTTTTCTATTATTTCTTGATTCAAATAATCAAGAATCATTCCTGTGTATTGTGTATTAAGTGCTTCATCTCTTCGTAACCTTCGCCACAATTTCGGGGAAAGTTGTTTTGCCACAGATAGTTTTCCGACAATATCCATTCCAATGTTTACGAAAGGGTTATTCAACTACACACCGATTATTATCAAATCGTACGGTTTCTTTAAAAACATTCATAGCTTCGTCATCTTCACGGTAGGAAGAGTCATCTTTTATGCCAAGTGATTCACGCTCACAAAATAGTTTTGATGTTCCTCAATAGGATCATTATGTTTTAGAAGGTAACATTGAAAAGTCATTAGTTTTGGTTTCCTGAAGTCGTCCGCCAGTAGTCCATCCAAATTCAGTTTCCCTAAATAGTAATTCTTCATTTACTTTATAAATGTTATCTTTAATTATTCTAAAGAAAATATCCGCAATCAGTAAAGCTTGAATTCTTTTAGCCTCGTAAAAATAGGGGTCTGATAATTCTAAGAATTCAGGAATTTTTATTTCCGAAACATCTAACGTAATCCTTGGTGTCAACCCGGTAATTTTTTCAGTCACAAAAATTTCAATGTTTTCTCTGAAAGTACCACTTTTATTACAAATTGAAGTATTCATTTTTCCCTTTAACTTTTGTTTCATTGAATTGAGTCCTGAAGCCGAGGTATTTATTTTTTCTATTGCAATGCCAAGAAAATCGCGCATCTTTCAAGATATAACATTTATATTTGACGTGGAGTCAAAAATGACGAGGCATTTTAGTTCTCGTCCTTCATTATTTCGTAAGAAAACGCTACCAGTCGATATTAGCAATTTCTTTCAGTGTGTTGAGCAGCTGTGTTGTTCAAGACAGTGTTAAGGGTGGAAGAATTTATTACTTTTCCTCTTTAAAACCTCTCCTTATTAAACCTCTTTCGTTGGTCTCCGATTGCAGCAGTACAGAGGGAGCGGGAATGTCCATTGCTACATGGGTACAAATTCGTGGGAGAATACTGAGATTTTAACACGCTTTTATAAGTTTCACTTGCATGTAACGGAATTTTAGAACTCGATTTTTACCCACTAAAAAAGATCGGATTCATTCCAAATTTCGCACACTTGTCAAGGACTGATGATAATACAATAATTTCATAATTTTGTCCCATTGTCCTTTTCAGGATCGTCAGGAATAAGGATAATCAGATTTGGCGACAATTCCAGATAAAACGTCCAGATTTGGCGATTTATTTTATGGTTTTTTTCGCAAACACAGTTCACATAACTTATGCAGACGGACAAGATCTAATAGTTTTTCGGGGTTCAATTCTAGAAATTTTTTACATCGAAATTCCGGATGTGTTTTCTTTGCAAATTGTACAACTCTTGTTTTCAACAGATTGATTCATTAAAAGATTGGTTTTTGTTTTAAAGAATATATATTAGGTTTTCTTATTATTGTTTTTGTTTCTACAATACAATTTTTATTTACGGATAAAAGAATGGTTTCGCGTTGTTCTAAAAAGGCTATAAATTCACTAAATGTGGGAACATCTTTTTCTTTTCAATTCAGTTCGAAATATTTCCGTGATTCATTATCCAATTTCTTTAGCATAATATTTTGTTAAAATATATCAAATAAATTGTTTTGTTCATAGTTTAATAATTGTAAAGCCCATAAGTTTTTCTTAATGCAGTCAATCATTTCACGAATTTCTTTCGGATTCTCACGTTCTTAAAATTTAATATTTGTTGCACATAAGTATCGATAGTCAATCTTTTGTTATCATACCAGGATTCAAGTGCTTCATACAATGAAGAAAAGGTGTTGAATGTGGAGGCCAATTCCTTAACTTCATTTGATAGACATGAATTTAAATAATACAATTTCTGTGACTCAGTCAGTTGTTTGTTTGCTGTAAATAAATAATCAAATTGGGATTTAAAGTAATTAAAGTGTTCATATTTCCCCGAAAAGGTGGGAAGTATTATGGGTAGAATTTTGGCAAAAGTTCCCTTTTCATATTTGTTTTTGAAGTGAAAACTTCTTAAGCTGCGTTGGGCACTTTTTGGTAGGGGAAAATCTTATGGTTTTCGCTTCACCGACATGCTCTGACTGGCACATGCGCAGTGTGCTGTTCACCTTAGACACTTTTTGGGTGGGTGAAATCTCGTGCGTTCGCGTTACCGATATGCTTATAGCAGTATATCTGTAGCTATACAGTTGACGTATAGTGCTGTGTATATCTTATAAGTGAAATTGAATGGATTTTGTGAAAAGTTCAATGTGTATGTACTGTGCATTGTTAAAGTAGTATTTTTGTTTAAATATTATTTGAATCGTTTAATTGAAGGATCATTGTGCAGTACAATAGTGAGTACTAAATAAATATACTAATATTTTTAAGATAAAAAATTAATTACAGAAAATTAATTTAAATATTCGCATTTGTTTTGGCGTTTGAAAATTTTATATTATTTTAAATTATTTTAAATCTTTGCATTTATTCTGACGTTTGAAAATTTTGTGTATTATTTATTTTCTAATATTTAACCTCTGCAATGCATCACGCAATCCGGATTAGTAATTCGCAGTGGCTTAGACGTTTTCTTACTACCGTGGTAAAACAGACTTCTAGTTGTTCAATCATGATTTTATCGTGGATTTTGAAATTAAAATTTTTATAAAATCTAATAATTCAGGATTAATGTGTTGAAGTTTAAAATATGGTTAAAAATGCAAAATTATAGTTTATTATCTTATACCATTAAAATCTTTAGTTTGAAATAATGAAAACGGCTCCGACTTTAATTTCATTAAATATTTTATTTTATTTAAAAATTTAATATTTCGAAATCATTATTTATTAATTTAAATTATCAAAAATAAAGTATATGCTCTTCTATTTTTTGCAAAATGGTTATCTATAATTTTATATCATTCGATTTTATTATTAGAAATTTACGAACAAATATTGTCTGGGAATTAGGGTTATTTTAAATATTCGTTTTTCATATTTGCTAGATCCTTAACATTTTCCCCTAATTTTTACTTTGGCAATGACTATTCACAAATCACAGGGAGGTAGCTATTGTCTACGAATACTATCGCAAACATGATAGAGAATTAGTTTACGTAGCTTTAACAAGAGTAACGAGGATTCAAGATTTATTTTTGGTTTCTCAAGAAAATATTAAAAGCAGCTGGAAATTTTGGTTTGGTAGAACAGGAACATCTCTAAATACTTCAGAAACAGATAAACATCATAAAAGATCAACAAGTCATCGAGAGGATCTAACGTTAGAATTGAAAAGGTTACAAAACAATACACTACAAACAGTCACCAAAACTTTTCTAGAATTCATCTCCAACAAGAAAGGATTATCGATATTTTCATTCAATTGTCAAAGTTTGCATGCGCATGGAGCTGACCTAAAAAAATGATGCTATCGTAAAAAAGTCAAATGTTCTGCTTTTGTCGGAAATTCGTATGAAAACCGAAGAACCATTGATATTCCGAATTTCAACTTTGCTGTAAGTTATGAAAGACCCGAAGTTCCAGCAGCAGGCGTAGCTATTTATCACAATACTCAAGATTTTATCTATAGCTATTGATATTGTAGATAGCTATTTGTCACACTTCATTATTCCTCATATGGACATACATACTAAATTCACTAGAACCATTGGTGTTAATGTTTCTGATATAGGTGAAATATGCGTTGCTCGTAGCGATTCGAAGAATGGGCAATACATATTAATGGTGTCCGTTTATATTTCGCCTGGAAAATCTATGAGATCGATACAATAATTTTTTGTTCAAAAAAGTTTTGGGCCTTTTTTTAAAATCACTGATTCTAAAAGTTTTAAATTGAAAATTTCGAAGTCCGTCGCCAAAAAACTCTGGAGTAGGTGAACAGTGCGACTTTTTAAAAATCCCTCACTCACATTTCAATAACGGAAAAAATATTGCAACAGCAAGTTTGACCTTGGCCACTGAGCGTTAAACAGAAGGGGAAAAAAATAATAATAATGATTCTCGCGCATGCGCAAAGCCTTTAGAATGTGTTTAAAGTTTTCATTATTTTTGAGGGCTCAATTTTTAATTGAAAATTTCAAGTTTTCACATATTGATTGGAAACAACAATAATTTTTGAAGAAAAAAGGTTACAAAAATAATGCTTATATTATTTCTCGCAAAAACTTTATTTTATAAAAATCACAAAAAAAATCTTTAAAATCCGTAATTTTTAAGCAAAATCGACACACGGGAAAAAATTTCATGCAATTTTTTTTTTCAATGAAGAAATTATTAAATGATTGATTTAAGTATTTTGAGTGTTTTATTACAATTCGTTTAAAAAAGTTTTCGGCTTTTTATTTTTTAAATCACTGATTCTGAAAGTTTTAAAAATAATTTTTATATAAACGCAACGATATTGATTCATATGAGAAAAAATCATAAAATATGCAAAACAGCATTGTTTTGTAAAAAAAAAAAGTTGTTTTTTTTCTATAAAATTCTTTAAAGAAAGATAGTTTTTTCCCGGAAACGAAACTGTAGCATTTTTAAAAATAGTTGTATGCTGAAAAAAGAACAGAAAGTATAAATTTTTCAAATTACAAAATTTCACTACTATTTTAATTCTTGAAGTAAAATTGTAAGAATTTTTTGAAATATTCGACACGGGGGGAAAAAGTTTCATGCAATTACGCATTAATTTAAAGTAAACTATAAGTTTTATGAAAGAGAACAAAAATTTCGATACTGATAAATATTTTAAATGAATATCAGAAATGCATTGAATGGATTTTAATTTTTAAAAAATTTCACTGAAGAAAACATTCAAAAAGAAAATAATACTATTTGATAAAAACATTTAATTTTTTTAATTTTAATTTTATAGTTTTTCATTCCACTCTGTGTTAATTAAATTATTTAAACACGTATCTGCGAAAAAAGTATATTATAAAAAACTAACTTATTAATTATCTATATCTATACAAATAAATAAAATTGAAGTGTCTGTTTGTAATTTCAAATTAGCAGCTTTTTACTTAATGCACTAAAAGTATATACGGTACTCATAACAAAAAACCAATTTTAAAATTTTTTGTCTGTCTGTCTGTCTGTCTGTCTGTTTGTTCCGGCTAATCTCAGAAACGGCTGGTGCGATTTTAAAAATTCTTTCACTAATGGAAAGCTACATTAACGGGGAGTAACATAGGCTATATTTTATTCCCGTATTCTTACGCTAAAGGAAACTATACGGGTGAACGTGAAACTGAATGCCAAGATGAACGCCAAATTGAACGCCAAGCTGAGCTAATGAAGTCGTTGTTTTGGTTACTGGCGACCGATGCTGTTCATGAGACATAATAGTGTTACGCGCACATGATAATACGCTGACACGTGCCATAATTTTTTTTTTTTTTTTTTTTTATGAAAGGAGAATCTCACTGTTCAGTTAAGTAGAGCATCAGCTGTTTCGGATGCACTTTTAAAAATAATAAATCAAGGCTTCATAAGCAAAAAGCAATGCAAGAAGCAAAAAATTGATAAGTTTTACGGTTAGTTTTAATCCTTTCTTTTTTTTTATTTAGTTATTTAAACAATAGTTATTATAATCCCAATCTATATCTATACAAATAAATAAATTGAAGTGTCTGTTTGTAATTTCAAATTAGCAGCAATTGTTTGCGGGGGCGGGGGTTTAAGGGGCGTCAGAAATTCCGATTTTTAAGTTATTAGACGTACAGTCTTGAAACTTAGTAAGTAGATTCCTCTCATAGGGTAGAGATACGCTACAAAATGGGTTTCGTGAACATTGCCCTCAAGTGGCGTTGCGGGACTTAAGGGGCGTTATAGATAATTATTTCCATTTTTAAACTATTAGACGCACAGTCTTTATATTTGATAAGTAGATTTCTTTTAAAGAGTAGAGATCAGCTATAAGAAGGTTTTGTGAAAACAGACCTCTAAATGGCGTTGCGGGGGATTTAGTGGCGTACTAAATAAATATTTTCATTTTTAAACTACTTCACCTCCCTGCTTGAAAATTGGTAGGAATGTTTCTTTCATGGAGTAAATATCCGCTACAAAACAGGTTTGGGAGAAATTGACCCCCAAGGGGTGTTAAGGGCAGATATAAATAATAATTTTTATTTTTAAACTATTAGACGCACAGTTTGAAATTTGGTAAGCAGATTCCTCTCATAGGATAGAGATACACTACAAAATGTGTTTTGTGAAAATCGACCCCTAGGCCGCGTTGCGGGGGTTCAAGGGGCGTCATTGATTATTTTATTTTGCCTTTTTAATTTATTGGACGCACAGTCTTCAAATTTTGCTAAGCAGATTCCTTTCATAGTGTGCAATTCCCCTACAAAATTGGTTTTGTGAAAACAGACCCAGAAGTGGCGTTGCGGGGGCTCAAGTGGCGTTAGAGATAATTATCCCCATTTTTAAACTATTAGACGTACAGTCTTGAAATTTGATAAGCAGATTCCTTTCGTAAAGTAGAGAACCGCTACAAAATGGGTTTCGCGAATATGAACTACTAAGTTTAATTTCGGGAGATTAAGAGGCGTAATTGATAAATATTTCCATTTTAAACTATTTGATCATCCTGCTTGAAAATTGGTAGGCATGTTCCTTTCATGGAATAGAGTTCGTCTAACAAAGAGTAAAACGAAAATTGACCCCCAAGGAGGGTTGCGAGGGGTCAAGAGGAGTTACAGAAAAAAATTCCTGTTTTTAATTGTTAGACCCATATACTTGAAATTTGTTAAGCATGTTTCTTTTGTTGAATAGGGATCCACTAAGAATGTATTTTAAGCAAATCAAGTTCTGGGGGGGGGTGCAGGGGGTTACTGGGACGTATTGACAAAAAAATTACTTTTTTCGAGCTACAAGGACTATAATAATGAAATTTGGTTTGCATTTTTCTTTTGTTGAGTTGAAATCCGCTAAGAGCGGTTATTTTGGAAAACGGCTCTCAACGGGATTACGGGGATATTGATAGTAAAACTTTTTTTTTTCCTGTTAGATTTAGACTTGAAATTTGGCTTGCATGTTCAATTTACGGAGTAGAGATCCACCGAAAATTGGTTTTGCGGGAATCCACTTGGTTTTTGAGTTACGAAAGAGCAAACATCATTCTATGCTTCAATTTTAGAGATTTTTAGAAAACACAAATTAGATAAGTTCTGCCCCTTTTTTTATCAACAGGCGACAGTTACAGGTATAAGTATATTTTTCAATACAATCGAATTCTTAATGCAGGACTTAGATATCAATAATTTATACATATATATATATAAGCAGTAAAACTTTATAAAACATCATGAAATTCCCAGCGAAGTGGGCGGGTAACAGCTAGTAAATAAATAAAATTGAAGTGTCTGTTTATAATTTCAAATTAGCAGTTTGTTACCAAATGCATTTAAAGGTATATACGGTACTTATATCAAAAAATCAATTTTTAAAATTTTTGTCTGTCTGTCAGGGGGTTACTGGGGCGTACTGACAAAAAAATTCCTTCTTTCAAAATACAAGGATTATAATAATGAAATTTGGTTCACATTCTTCTTTTTTTGAATTGAAATCCGCCAAGAATGGTTATTTTGGAATACGATTCTCAACAGGATTACGGGGGTATTGATAGTAAAAATTTCGTTTCCCCCCCGTTAGATTTGGCTTGCATGTTTATTTTACAGAGTAGAGATCCACCGAAAATTGGTTTTACGGGAATCCACTTCATTGTAGTGTTACGAAGATGCAAACATCATTCTATACTTCAATTTCAGAGATTTTTAGAAAATACAAATAAGACGAGTTCTGCCCTTTTTTTTATCAAGAGGCGACAGTTACAGGTATAAGTATGTTTTTCAATACAATCGAACTCTTAATGATAGGACTTCGATATTAATAGTTGATATATATAACATCATGAAATACCCAGCGAAGCGGGTGGGTAACGGCTAGTTTTCTAATAAAATTGATTAAAATTGCTCATTTAGCAGTTAATTGTGACATACCATTTGCTTACATAATTGCAGCACTGAAAATGAAGTAAATTTCAGATCAGTGGGGATGTAGCAAGTGAATTCAATCATTGAAGAAGTTATTCAATGTGAAGTAAAAATGGAGACTACTTTTTAAAAATTCTTTAAAAAAAAAGTTTTGGGAATTTTATTTTTTAAATGAATGGATCTAAAAGAGAAAGGCTTGAAGTTAATTAGTGTAGAATACCGATTTAATAACACGAAAAGTAATGTGTGGCGACGCAATGTCCAGTAGGAGAAAAAATTTAATACAAGTATGAAGAGAGCGACCGGCGGGTTTCTGCGAGGTGGACACCCTCCTTCGCATTGACCGCGCACGGCAGTGCTGCAGTTATAGTCTTGAGTGTAGCGGGAGCTCTGAGCACTCCGCCACAAGAGCAGTTAACATTGAATGCAATAAATAAAAGTGCATCAAAAATAGTTAAGAGAATTGAATTTAGCAAATAAAAAGAGAAATTTAAGTTATAGAGGATTGTACGAGTCCAGGAGAATTCTCCTGGGTCGCTTCCTCTTAATATTGGCTGTATAATTTTCAAGGTTTTGCATATTAATATTATCAGAGCTATTGAGTGAATCAAAAAATTTAATCGAGTGATCTTGGATATGCTGCTTAAAGGATGGTATATTTAAACAAAAAAAAAATGAAAAGTACATAAAAATAACAGAGGATCACATGTTAAAATAAGTATTTATCAGTACAATTAATTTACGTGGGAAAAATTAGCAGAAATGAAAAAATCGTAATCCGTTGATTCTAACTCCGAGCTACACGATATCACTCCGCATGAAGTAAAAATTGGGACTACTTTTTAAAAATTCTTTAAAAAAAAGTTTTGGGAATTTTATTTTTTAAATGAATGGATCTAAAAGAGAAAGGCTTGAAGTTAATTAGTGTAGAATATCGATTTAATAACACGAAAAATAATTCATACCCAACGATTTAGAAATAATTTTCATAAAAACGCATCAATTTTAACACTATTTTAAAAAATTCGGAAAAAATAGAAAATATCGTTATTTTACAAAAAAAATTATACCGTATCGTATCGTGGCGAAATAAATGATCTTTCCGATTCTGTAATTAGTTTTTGTCTGATTTCAACACCGAAAATTCGATGACAATTTTAAAATAGTCGAAAACGTCGGATGACGAAAAAAATTTTTTTTCACTCGCATTTTTTTTTACTCGCCAAAGTTACTGATTTCCCCCTGTTTAAGGCAGAATTTTTTTAGTGTAACCCTTGAGTTAGATGCGGTCGAAGGCGAAACAGGTCAAATGTCTTTGGCGCAAAGCTAATTTTCGACGCCAATGTTTGGCTAAATGTAAAATCGCGTATTTTAAATTATTTTAAAAATCATTACCTTCATTTTAAGGGCATAACTTTTACGTTAATGCTCTCAAAACATCATCAACTATTTGCAAAAATAACGTACTTTGAAATAAAAAATGTACAAATTACTACTTTTTAATTTATTTCTCAGAAAAACATAAGTTTACGAAAATCACAATTTTTTTTTAAATCCGTAATTTTGAAGCAATTTTTTCAATCTTCGTATATGTTACGGATAATATTACTGTACACACGGAAAAAAGGTTTTGTGAGATTATCTTCATAAATGACGAAGTTATTCAATGTGAAGTAAAAATTAAGACTACTTTTTAAAAATTTAAAAAAAAAAGTTTTGGTAATTTTATTTTTTAAATGAATGGATCTAAAAGAGAAAGGCTTGAAGTTAATTAGTGTAGAATATCGATTTAATAACACGAAAAGTAATTCATACCCAACGATTTAGAAATAATTTTCATAAAAACGCATCAGTTTTAACATTATTTTAAAAAATTCGAAAAAAATAGAAAATATCGTTATTTTACAAAAAAAATTATACCGTGTCGTTGCGAAATAAATGATCTTTCCGATTCTGTAATTATTTTTTGTCTAATTTTGACACCGAAAATTAGATGACAATTTTAATATGGTGGAAAACGTAAGATTACCGCTCGGCCGAAACGGAAGGGAAGTTCCGCCAAGTAAACAACCGGCAGGAGTAAAACAATTAGGCGTTTTAAGGTTTTTAATTAATATCTTTTTAACTAATTACAATATCGGAATATAAATAGGCAATACGGCTTCCCCGAAAAATTCCCGATCTTTTGGTACCTTCCGCGACTTTCTGCGTGGTGCTGTTCGTGAGAAGATAGACGCACATAGATAGATAGATAGATACGTTTGTTTACCTTCGAATTTTAATTTTACTTTGAAATAGCAAGAGTTTTCTAGGGACTGAGCATATACTTCGAATTATTGAGAGGTTCGCATTATCGAAGGTTTGAATTATCGAGAATCGACTTCATTAACAAATACTTGAAAAATCACTAGCTGCTGAAGTGTCAATTATGTACGTAATACTTTTACGTAATAATTAATACTTTTATATTAATTATTGTATTTAAGATATTTTATTTGTATAACCGATTTCTTGTTTATGGAATTGTTATATTATTGTTACATAAATATAAATAAATATTAATATAAGAATTTTACGCGAAAGTTAGATTTAGAAAAATAACAAATAAGAAAAATTGCGATATTGCTTATAAAAATATTCTTCCCCAAACAGTTTGTGGGTTCATTCCCGTCTTCAAATTGCCGATTCAATTAAATAGCTCATAATAAAGACAAGAATCCGAAATTTTTTTTTAAAAATAAGAATAAATAAATAATAGTTTTGAGTATTAGTACTTCGTTATCCACATAAATTAAGATTTTGGAACTTCGATCAGATAGTGCTGGTTGGCTATGAAATGTGCGATATTGCCTTAAAAACTCTTGTTAACGAAGTTCGATACACAGATAGACAGGAATTGATTAGAACAGATATTCCTTTCCATGGCTAGCTGGAAAAATTCTCACCAATCCAACTTTATTTCTCTTATTACACTTAGCACACAGTTAGAGTAACGAAAATTCCGTCGTCCAGGAAGTTAGGGGTGAACAATCGCAAATTGCCACAGTAGAGTCAGCTAACGATGTACGAAGTTGAAATCTACAGTCAGGTCAAAAATAACTACCTCATAGATAATTGAAGCCCCGTGCAACAACTCCCAGGAATAGAAAAAGTACAGAAATCTAATGATTTCCCGGGAAAGAAACCCTAGATGGCACTTAGAGAATTGTAAAGTTTTTGACTTATCAGATGAATGTGTTTAAACGTACTAAAATATTTGCTGTTTTCAACGTTCGTTTTTTGTGGAAATTTCCTTTTTATATATGTGCACAAATTTTTCAACAATAATAGCGTGTATCCAAGGTAAACAAAAAAGTTCTTGACGTTTGCGCGCTTCAATTGAAACAAATGAGAATAAGTATGCAAATTCGTGTATGACGTGATTGAGAAACCATCAGTCGAGTATAGGAATATCAGTTGTTGTAAACGCAGGTCCACTGCTCACATTCATCAATCGGAACTAGTACAGTAGCGAAGCGAAATGGACGTATCGAAGGAGCTCTTTCGGGGTTGTTTACTTTACGACTTCAAAATGGGCTTATCAGCCGCTGCATCAAGTCGCCGGATATGTCAAGCGTTTGGGGATAGTGCTGTCAATGAACTTTCGGCAAGGCATTGGTTTTAAAAATTCAGGTTGGGAGATTTGTCCCTCTGTGATAAAACTCGAACAGGATGACCGCAGGCCTTGGATGACGAGGCCCAGCAGGTGGCCATTGAAGAGGAGAGTAGTCAAACGTGTGGTGAACTTGCCAGACAGTTTAACACAGTTAGACTTCATGTACACCGCTTAGGTAAGACGTACAGGCTGAGCAAGTTAGTTATTCACACGCTGTTGGAAGTCCATAAGCAACAACGAGTGGCAGCCTGTTTATCGTTGCTTTCTCGCCACCGTAGCGCATTAATATTCAATCGGGGGCTGACCAGTGACGAGAAGTGGGTCCTGTATGACACACCCAAGCGTTCCAAACATTGGTTGTCCCCCAAGGATATTGTCATGCACAGCTCAAGACCACCTATGCACCCACGCAAGCTTATGCTTTGTGTCTGGTGGACTTGTTGTCAAGGGGTTCACTATGAGTTGCTATCAACGGGCCAAACGGTCACTGCAGACCTGTATTCGCAGCAATTGGAACGTGTACAACAGGAATTGTATCAGAAGGAGCCAGCACTGATTAACCGAAAGGGTGTACTATTATTGCATAATAATGCAAGGCCGCATGTCGCGCGGGTGGCCAGGAATACGATAAAGTTGGTTGGGAGACTTTGTGCCATCCTCCTTACTCACCTGACCTTGCGCCGTTGGATTACCACCTCTTCCATTCTCTGGACAATCATCTTCGTGGAAAACCCTTCACCAATGAAGCAGACGTGCGCCAAGATCTCATGGACTTCTTTGCGTCCCACCCCCCGAGTTTTACAGCAAGAGGATTGAACAACAGGAGACACGTTGGCAGAAGGTGCTGGATGCCGATGGTGATTACTTCGAGGACTAACAATAGGCTACGCTGTTTGTATGTCTTGTTCGATTGGGTCATTAAAAACGGCAATAACTTTTTTGTTTACCTTGTAGTTAAACAAAATGTATTCAATTTCAAAATAATTTTTTTAAGAAAATTTACAAATTTTAACATTTTTACTCAATTAAAAACGTATTTTAAACTGTGTCTAAATTTTACAATTAGAACAACAAGTACAAGTTTAATGTCAGTTGATTTAAGTTCAACGTTGAACACGAGATTGTATTGTGAAGGACTGTTTCCCTTCTTACTGTGTTGTATTAGAAAATTCATAATTATCCCTTTGGTTGTTATGATGTGGCATGAGTATTATGTACACACATTTCTACAGTCTCGATAGCCGAGTGATCAGGATTACGCGCGCGTGTTCAGCATTGTGACAGTCTAGTCGAGGATTCGAGTTCAGATGTAACTGAAAACACGTCGTGTAGTAAGGTGTCACACACATGCATGTTAAATCTATCAAAGGTTGAGTAGAAATGTGGAGAATACGGGGCTGGTGCAGGTATCATCCTCAGCATTTGACCGTGGCTCAAAATTAAACGGTTTGTTGCAATTCATCGTCTTGTCGCTTCCAAGTGAGATAATAATAATCAGTGAACTAGGATCGTCACAAAGAACCCGGGCAAAGAAGTTTATTTTTTTCCCTAATGGGGTTCGTATAGGTATTTTAACATTTGCAGACTTAGTTCTTTCGGCAGGAGCTGGTATCACTTTTTAGCATGGTACCATATAAACGATACCAATTGCCACTACTAATTTTTGGCATGCAAACGTGTACCATGATTTAATTTTGCCAAGAACACCCAAGCCAAACAGGCACTTTAGAAATCTTGTACATGCCGTATAATCATACGACTGGGCTGCCGTCGATTTTCTGTATCATGAAATGGGCCGGGGTCGAACCCGCAACCTTAAGTGCAGATGGCCAGCGACAAACCAACCATGCCACCCAGCTGGCTAACATAGAAGTAAATATTACAGGAGTGGATCGAGACTTAGATAGTTTTCTTTAATGCAATGCAAGCGCCATCTGTTGTCCAAAATATTATTTATTTTTCTGAATATATCTCATGATTATTTTTCAAACCTCAGTTTAATCTGCAATGAATTTAGTTAATGAAAAATAATTTATTGTATTATAAAATAAATATGACTAAAAAAGCCAAATATATTGGATTTTGTAACTTTCATTAAAATGTCTGCACTTTTGCTTTGCGTGAAGAAAAATTAAAGCATAAAATATTAGAAAAATAACCTAAATTATTATATAGCATGTAAATTAATTCAACTAGATTTAAATTCTTTTCTTTTTTCAAAAGAATTAAGTAATATGTCAACTTATCAAGTACTTTTTTAAAAGTACCTTTTAAGAATAACTTTCTTAATATAATATAATATACATGTATTAATATTATATTAATACAACATTTAAGCTATTTTTTTCGACACACACATTACAATATATTGAAATCAAATATAATCACCAGGATATCATATTTTAATTGCATATTTATGTCAATAGTTAAATGATTAAGCTGAATAATCTTGTCGTAACAAATGCTATCAATATTTTGCAAAATTATATATCGAATTAAAAAACAAAAACATTTTCAGTCATGTTTAATTAAAATAGTATTTTAATGTAGAGATACATTGGAAAATAACATATAAAAAATTAAGGGCATTATAAGCTTTTATTTTATGCAAAATGAGCAGATTAAGTCTCTGTTATGTACATTCATTTCAGTTTCCATTTAAGAAAAAAATAAGTATAAAAAAGTTGATTACAGAAAATTAAAAAACAAATTAACTAATTCAAATAACAAGAAATATAATAAAACAATTAATAAAATATAGCAAAAAAATAACAAGAAATGAAAAGTAAAAATTATTTAAAATGTAAATAAAATGCTATAAGAACTTCAGCAAAAACCATTCGACTAATACAGCAATACAAAAATAGTATAGGACTATTCAATTATTTTAGTTTCCATATTACATAACAGATATACATAAAAAAAAAAACTAACTGGGTACATAGCGCTGTCTCGATCCACTCCTAATATTAAAAATCTATTTTAACTGAACATTTGAACTAACTGTCTGGAACCGTTCCCGCTTTTTATCTTATTGCTATGGTAACGCTAAAGAGAAATAATGCCGAAATCAAACAGTAGCTGATACTATTTGAAACTGACTTCTAGGTAAACTGTAGTGTCTTTTCTCAAATTCAAAGAAAGTTAATGTTTGATAGGCCTATTTTTGAAGTAACATTAAGGCATTTTAATTTCCAGTTGTGAGTTTATGATAAATCTATAGAAGTTATTAGAGTAACAGATTCTTAAATACTTTTTAAATTGTTAAAAACGTCTTTATAGTTAAATAATTCAAAAATGTTTCATTTTAATTTCTAATCTGAATTAAGATTAAGATACATAATAAGAATTGCAGCAATTTGATGTTTATCTGATATTTTCATATAATTTTGAGATTTAACTTTTTAATGAAACAGATTAATTGCTTATACTATTTATTTTTTCCCCTGGCTCAAGTGTGGTATAGGGGGAGTTGGCTTTGGATTTGGCGATTTTTATACAGATATCATGGTGAGATAACGAATTCATTCTGACTTCAGGATACCTATCGCTAAGTGAAGTAGCATGGAAATCGATTTTGGTCACCAAAAGCAATTGACATCACCAAGGGCCCCCTATGCTACACTTTTTTACCACACCGGCTCGATAAACTTTAACACTGACGCTTCTTTTTACTGATATGAAAGACATTTGGATGTTTGTATAAAAGTGGTCAATTTCACCTAATCCCATTTCATAAATTTGTCTATTCTTTCATCATTGTGTCGAGAAATGGGTAATATTCACAAAACCCTATTCCTTCATACCGAGGTTCAGTGACTGTATTTTAGGATAAAATTCTTGCATATTTGTTGGAATTATACATGAAATCAAAGTGATCTTTGAAATCACTCATTAAATTTGAAGATCATAAAGGGCTTCAGTCTTATATTCAAGTTTCTTTTTGAAATTAAACCATCTATATTTGTCCTCTCAGAATGAAGGAGTTCTGTATTTTCAATTAGCAACAAAAAATTCTTTTTTAAAAAAAAAAAAGAATTTTAAAAGTTATTTATTGAGATGCGTGCTGATAATTAGACAAATTCAGGAATTCCTGTTCAACAAAATTCAGGAAAATGAAACGTTGGATAGAAAACACAACACCAAATCATATAGAATGTTCAAAGAGTAAGATAAGCTATTCAGTAAAACTGCTATGTGCATGAATGACAGTTAGATTCTAAAATAAAATCTTTTCAGTTTGACCATGGTTTTCTAGAAGAAGAGGTAGATTTTGAATAGATGGACAAGACAGAACCAATCATTTGGGGCCCACTGCCTATGTGCTGTCCCTCTAGAGAATTTTTCATATTTTAACTAAACATTGACGTTATAAAAAGGAAAATATTAATAAAAATGCAAATAGACACAAAATACTTCTTTGCTCTATTTTTTTTCAAAATTACAAGGCTGCTATTAAATTAAAAGTTTTAAATTTCCCTGAATGCATATTGAATTTAAACACTCCTATATCTTATGTAATTTTTACCACTTTAAATATTTTCATAAAGCAACTTTCGCAAAAATCATTTTTGAGATGCCTTTGTTAAGCATTGATCCACTACCCTTTTTAAGTGCACCACCAGTACCACTGATAAGCAAACAAACCACTTTTTTGCAATATTGCCAGCTCTGTCACAAATTTTGCTACCAAATAAAGGATGTGCATAAACTGTAGATATTACACACACTGTGCACTAACATTTTTTCTTAAACTATGTAATGTTATTGGGAAATCAGGATTTCTTTTGATTTTTCAATAACTATTTAAAATTCAGCATATTTATTCAACTTACTATTAAGTTTTATTTTGAGAAATTTGTAAAAAATTTTGCTCGCTTGATAGAGCTACATGTAGTTTGTGGCAACCCTTTGTTTTGGTTGTCTGTGTGCAGTGCACACACTGAATACCTGGTAGGATCAACCATGGACGTAGATGCAGTCGATGATTATTAGGTTCTTAAAACTGAGAATTAATGGAATTTTGCTACCAGTAGTGGTGGCTGGAAACATCTAGCTCATAAGGCCTTGGTCCATTGTTGGCTGTTGTGCCATGAATGATGATGATGTATTGCAAACAGGCATCCTGAAATTTTTGAAACACTGCCCTATTTCCTCTCTGAAATGTATCTTCATGTATCTTAAAAAGTTAAGAAACAAATTATGCAACATCCTAATGGACTGAAGGCAGCTTTTGAAAAATATTTTCTCAAACATGAAACACTTTTCTCTTTGTGAGTGAACATTTAAAAGATTGAACCATGTAATATATAAAATAAAAGCAACATTTTATTACAAATCTTGAAAAACACTGTGGCTAATCACACAAAAATTCATGATCAGCCATTTTTTTGATATAGGAACAATTTGTAACTAATTTGTAGTTTTTTTTTAAAAAAAAATACCAAACTATATTTTATTTTTTTGTGAAAGTGAAAGTTTTGAAATTATTACCATTTTTTTATAAAATTCTTCAATTTTCTAAAAAAATATTCATGCAAGTTTATTTTTTTTGTCATGAAAAGACTTAAATGTGTATTAAAATTATCATTCAGCTTGCATTTTGCATTTTTTAAAGCTATATAATTGTTGCCGACTTATTAAATTTTTAATTAGGGGGAAAAGCTTGGTTTAAATTTAAATAAAATAATTTTTAAGATTTTCTGGTATTTACGTATTATCACAACAATCACCAGCTCTATTAATAACTTGTCAAGTTGGCAACCCTGATTTCCTGGCCCTGAATTGGCATCCAGGTGCTTTATTTTATATAATGTCACCAGTAGATTGCGATAATACATAAGTCATGATTTTCTCCTGATATTGGAGAATATATTTCTGTCAGTGTTTTATATATACTTTATTATTATTGAATATATTTGAAAGGATTAAATTTTTGCACTGTTTTTAGCATTTACTATGGATGATGAAGAAGAAAAAGCAGTTGATATTTCTGATGGTCAAGGTGCAGATGAAAAGGTAGTTTTAATGTTTTACTAAAAACTGTTTAGTTTTTCCTGACTGTTCATTAATTAATTAAACTAGGGATAATACACATCCATTAACATGCATTATTGTGTAAACATTTAGAGTATTTAAAGAATTTTCAATTCACATATTGGCTTTAAACGTTTTTCAAGATTTTTTAAATTCTAGGATGAAACACAACCTGAATGTAATTTTAGGTAATCTTTTTATATAACTTCTCTATTTTTTATGTTTGTTTTAACCAAGTATTCTATTTGATTCATAACCAAAGATTGCATATGTTTTGTTTTCATGTTTATGTTATTCTGACAAATGTATATTATATAATCAAATTAGCAATTTGTAAAAAATTGCCAGATAGTGGATTAAGTTACATTCTTATAATAACATGAAATAAGTTCCCATTTTTGGCATATTTTAGAAAGTATTTTTAAAAGAATAAACTGTTATCTGTTTAAGCAATGGCAATCATTTTTCCAAATTCTAGAGCTTTGTTGGTATTTTCTGTTATTTTTAAGAAGTTAGGTATATAAATTTGTTTTTTTATATGATTTTGAAAAAATTTCTTGAATGAAAGCTCTCTCTCTCTTTTTTAAAAGAGCATTCCTTTTAAAAGTATAGTATTTTCAAGGTTTTAGAATACAATTATTGTATTAATATACAACTTAATAAAGCTTTATAAAATTCTACTTGCAAATTATTAAATAACAGTTAACAATCTAGGATTCATTATTTACCAATAATGAATTATACTTTACATTATATATATTATTTTAGAAACAGGTGGCACAGGTAGGCATATCTTTCCGGCTATTGTTGTGCTAATATGATGTTGATCCGATGAAAGAAAATCTTTCGGTACTTACGTATTATACTATTGTTCGATTTCGTCAAATGAAATGATGTTGCCAAATGTTGTCATTATTATTGTTTTCAATGTAGGGAAGTGGTTTTGCTGCATAGCACTGCATTTGGCATTATCTTGATCTGACAAAATTGTTTACTGTATTATACACAAGTACCTATCTTTTTTAATGTAGAAATTTATTGAAGTGTGATATAAATTATATAATTAGAAATAAAAAAAATTGGTTCTTATTGTGTGGCAGTAAGGACTATCAAGCCAAACATGTGCAAAATAAATTTTGGGCTATACCAGTTGCTGATATAAATAGGTAGTGCTATTTCAAAATATCAATCAGTTAATAGTGGTTAGTTTCAGTTTAGTGTAATTTTCTTCATATGCTGTTACTTGTTTGATGAATCATGAAATCATGAGCAGTAACAAATAAAAAATGTATCAAATGTTAGCTTTTATAGGTTACTAGTATTACTATGAAACACCATTATAATTTAACTTTTTATCATTGTCTGTAGTGAATTTATTGTATTGGTAAATATCATTGATGATAATTCAGATACACAGTTGTCAATCTGTGATCTCTATAAACAATAAATATTAAAATTTTCCTTGTCACATTTGTTGACATGTTTAGCTATTTTTATTTAATGCTGCAAAATTTCTGCTATTACAAACAATCAGTGGTGTAATGTATGCCACTGTAAGGCCCAGGATTCTAGTTAGCCCAAAGCCTGACTGATGCCAAGTACAGCTTGGGGTCCAAAATCTAACTTTGCAGGGGAGCTCTAATATTCTTTGTAAAGCCACTGAAAGTAATATTACCCAAATGAAAAAATAATAATAAGCAGAGTATGTCATATTTTTATCATGGTTTTTTCAAAGTATCTATATATTATGGTAAAATGAAATTCAAATGTAATTAACAGAAATAGAAAAGGAATTGTTAAAATATATATGTATATAACTAATCATGTAATCACATACACTAAATTTCTATAAATGTAATTTAAAGAAAGCATTAAGGAAACACAGTACGATTCATTTGACAAAAATTGGTCAAAATAATCAAATTTAATTTTTTAGCCTAAATTATTCTTTATATACTTTTCCATAACCTCACAAAATTTGAAAGCTCTAAACTTAAAAAACGCATAATTATGATAGCTTTTGCGTTCATTTTTATTCACATCCCTATGGCAAATCAAAACTTTAAACTTACTTATCTCTGATAGATTAAATAACTAGTTTGTCTTCATTGAAAATGCTAAGGCTTTTTTTCTATCGTGCCTAATGCTTTGAATTTTTTTTACCTATTGCTAATAGTACATGTAATAAAAGTTGGTATGCATTTTTCAATCAAAGCAATACTTATTTTTTTTAAAATAATTAAACTCAGAATTTATACATTTTTTAAGTAATTTTCATTAAGCATTGATAAAAAGAAGTATTGTACAAATACCAATCATGTTATCCTAAAACCCATACCAACTTTTGTTATACATAAAGTGAGGTACTTGTAAATCAAATTTCATGCATGTATGTAAATGTTTGTAGGAGGAGTAGCATTTTAAAATCTCTTCACAAATTTTAAGTTTTTTCCTTAAAAAATTAAATGGCTAGCTTTTAAAAAAATTTTGAGCACAAAATCTTAATTTGTTTTACATAATATACACACATAAGAAAAAACCAAAATTTTTAAAAAAATCTTTAAATTAAAATTTTTTGCTTAAATTGTACCATGTTCCCTGAAACAACAATATTAAGGGTAAAAATTAAATGGCTGCTATATTTTATTTGAAAATGCTTAGTCTTAGGAATTAAGTTTATGCAGTTAAACATAGCTTAAAAGGCATAACTTTTCTCATATATTTGACTATATCACTCAGCTAAAAAGAAGAAAAAAATAGTATTTGAAGAATTTAACTCATTTCTAAAAATACAAAACCCAGTTGCTAAATAATAATAACATAATTCTGTGTATCATAAAAGAGGAAAGAAGGGGGAAGGGAGGAAAACCATAGGAAAATAAAAAAAAAATTTCAAAGTTAAATTCTAAGCTATGAAATATTAAGTAAATTCTACAATCAGAGCCTACCAAAATGTCCATAACAGGAGAGTATCCAAGGAAAAATTGTTCAAAAATACTTTAAATGTAAATCATAAGCTTAGCCCACGAAACATATATATATATATATACATATGCATTTATATAAAGAGAGAGAATTGCTTTTTAAAAAAAGTTTTTGCATTTACAGGACTCTGTTTTATCTGGCATACCAAGACCAATGTCCCATTCTATGCCTCGTCCACCTTCGAGGCCTGCACCATCTGCCAGAGTTCGAGCTTTGGGGAAGGAAGAATTGGATGATGTAGACCAAAACAGTGAGGAAGATGATGAAGAGGAAGAAGATGATGAGGAAGATGATGAAGATCAAGGGATACAAGTTGAAGGGTAGTAATATTTAAAACAAAGTCACATGATACTTTAAACCAATTGCATCACAATATGCTAGATTAAAAAATAAAATATATTATAGGGAAAAAGTATGTAATTTTTAAATTGAGTGAAATGCATTTATTTAAATAGTAAATGAATATCAATATATGAGCATTCAAAAGTTTTAAATTGTTAATATTCTCTGTTTTTTTTCAATATAAAAATGAAATGAAAGTTTCTTATTTGACAAAATAACCTTCAGCTTCATGGACATTTTACAGCTTCATTTTAAGTTTTATACCCTACTTTTTGTAAAAAGTTGATTATTTTCTGATATTTGTTTTTCTTTATAAATTTTTAATGTGATTTCAATGCAGTTATTCATTCTTTCAAATAATATTCATGCATATTTAGACAAATGTATAAAATTCTTTTGAATCTCTATTGGATAAAATTCAATTAATTAGGCTTCCTTTTTTTTTGACAGATCTGATAAGTTTGAAATGTTAAAATTATTCTTTATTCACCAGATAGATCTTGAGTTTTTTTTTTAGTATAGTGTTATTAAATATGATTTGAAATTGCTATACTGTTTGTAACGATGCATGAGAATGCTGCAAAATGCCCTAAATTTCATTTAAAAATGTAAATCTCTCAATTTTTTTTCAAGTTTTTAAAAAAAATTATTTTTTAGTTAAAATTTATGTATATGTAATTTTAACTCTTGTATACTTAATTTGAAGGGGTTATTGCAGCTTTTTCCTATTTTTGCAATTTAAACCAGTTTATATTTTTTTTTCTTGGATAGAGTTAGTTTTTTTTAGAAAGTTTGAATAAAATTTGTTTTGTTTAATTTTTCTTGTTTAAATTATTTAATTATCTATATAACTTTGGTGATTTTTATTAAACTCATTAATCTTGAAATAGAAAGTTTGAAGAAAAAAATAAATAAAAAGATTTTAAGAATGGAATATGAAACAGTTGTGAATAAACTTACTCTAAAAGTTCAACAAAATTTGAAATAATGTTTTTAAAAGTAATGCAAAGAAGTTGCCTTCTTTGCTATTTTAAACTTGTTTTTTTTTTATCATTTCTTTAAAAAACGTTTTACTCTTTTATCACTTTGTATTTTCATCTGTATATCACCAGAAACTTTAGATTTATATATTTTAAAATGAAAATAAATTTATTTTTAAATGTCATCTGTGTATCAAAATAGATTTTCTAGAATGCTCTACTTATACAGTTCCCTCTCCTCCAACTTATTAACACAGCATGTGTAATTTTCTGATTTCATATTTTAATTGCTTGTTAAAACTTTATATATAATTTGCTAAGGGTGAGTTTTATTATGTTCTTTTTACTTTCTTGCAACTTATTTAATATTTTGCATGCCTTTCACTGCTTCCTTTCCCTAGTGCACGCTTATTTAGAACCGTTTTGCACCGTCCCCATCTTGATCGAAGACCCACCCGTTGGGATAGAGATTCCCTTTATGGACATCATTTCTTGAACAGAGAAAGGCTCTTGCCCAGGAGAATCAATGATGACAGAGTTTCGCAGAGCTCTGCTAGCAGTAGTTTATCTTTATCAAATTCTAGTTCTCGCAATGAAATTTTAAATGAAGATGTTCTTATGAAGGCGCAAGAGTTTAGAGATCTTTGTTATTTTGAGTTGCCATATAATTCTAAGAGGTATATAAATTACAAACTTCAAATGATTTTAACTTTTTATTCTATTAAAATTTTTTATTTGTTGTATGATTTCTGTCATGGTCAATTTTATGTGAGTATTCTTTGGGATCATACAAATTATTGTAAACATATCTTTTTACTTTTCACAAAAAAAAATTTGTTAGAAATATTTTTTTGAATTTTTTTTTTGGTTTGAAATTATAAAGTTATGATTTAATGAATGTGGAAATAATATCTGTATATCATTTCTAACACACTATGCTTTAATAACCTAATTTAAATTCATTAAACTCTATCCCATTAAGTTTATAACATTAAATTAACATGTTTGTGCCTTAAAATTTTCAAATGCATCCTAAGGTTTATTTTTAATATGTATATTAGCATGTGTGTGTATACCATTATTATTTGTTGTATTTGTATAGTTATTTCAAAACAATAATAATTAAAAGTTTTTTAATATCCATAATTAGTTACATCATTTTAATTTTATATGGAATAATTAATAATGCCGATTATGCTATATATATATATCTATATCTATATATATAAAGGAGAAAAAAGCGACTGACTGACTGACTAATCACGATATCTCCAGAACTATTCAACCTACAGGCTTGAAATTTGGTAGGGATGTTCCTTTCATAGAGTAGAGATCAGCTAAGAACGGATATATTTTTTTTTACGAAATTCGAACCGCAAGGGGCATTATAAATAATTGTTTCAATTTTTAAACTACTCAACGTATAATCTTGAAAATGGGTAAGCAGATTCCTTTCATAGAGTAGATATCCGCTACAAAATGAGTTTGGTGAAAATCGAGCCCCAAGTGGTGTTACTAAGTGGCTTAGGGGGTGTTATAGATAAATATTTCCATTTTTAAACTATTAGACATCAGTCTTTATATTTGATAAATAGATTCCTTTCATAGAGTAGAGATCAGCTACAAGATGGGTTTGGGGAAAATAGCCCCCAAGTGGTGTTGCGGGGATTAAGGGGCGTAATAGAGAAATATTTTCGTTTTGAAACTACTTGACCTACCTGCTTGAAAATTTTTTTGGGGAAAATTGCCCCCAAGGGGTGTTGCGGGGGGCTAAGGGGGGACATAAACAATTATTCCGATTTTTTAACTATTAGATGCACAGTCTTGAAATTTGGTGAGCAGATTCCTCTCATAAGATAAAGATACGTTACAAAATGCGTTTTGTGAAAATGGACCCACAAGTGGCGTTACGGGGCTTAAGGGGCGTTATATATAATTATTTCTTGTTTCAAACTACTAGACGTACAATCTTGAAATATGATAATCAGAATCCTTTCATAGATTAAAGATCCCCTGTGTAATGCGTTTTGTGAAAATTGACCCCAGGGTGGTGCTGCGGGGGCTCAAGGGGCGTTATAGATAATTTTTTCTATTTTTAATTTATTAGATGCACAGTCTTCAAATTTGATAAGCAAATTCCTGTCATACAGTACAGTTCCCCTGCAAAATGGGTTTTGTGAAAACAGACCCCCAAGTGGTGTTGCGGGGGCTTAAAGGGCGTTATAGACAATTATTCCCAGTTTTAAACTATGAGACGTACAGTCTTGAAATTTGGTAAGCAGATTCCTTTCGTAGTGTAGAGAATCGCTATAAAATGGGTTTCGCGAATATCAACCACCAAGTTTCATTTTGGGAGATTAAGGGGCGTAATCGATAAATATTTCCATTTTTTAACTATTAGGTCTACCTCCTTGAAAATTGGTATGAATGTTCCTTTCATGGAATAAAACTCTTCTAACAAAGACTAAAACGAAAATCGACATCTAAGGAGGGTTGCGAGGGGTCAAGAGGAGTTATAGAAAAAATTTGAATTGTTAGAATTATTAGACCCACATATTTGAAATTTTTTAAGCATGTTTCTTTGGTTGAATAGGGATCAACTAAAAATGTATTTTACGGAAATCAACTTCTGGGGGGAGCAGGGGGTTACTGGGGCGTACTGACAAAAAAAATTCCTTCTTTCGAAATACAAGGACTATAATAATGAAATTTGGTTCACATTTTTCTTTTGTTGAACTGAAATCCGCCAAGAACGGTTATTTTAGAAATTGACTCTCAACGGGATTACGGGGGTATTGATAGTAAAAAAATTTCGTTTCCCCCCCGTTAGATTTGGCTTGCATGTTTATTTTACAGAGTAGAGATCCACCGAAAATTGGTTTTACGGGAATCCACTTCATTGTAGTGTTACGAAAATGCAAACATCATTCTATACTTCAATTTCAGAGATTTTTAGAAAATACAAATTAGATGAGTTCTGCCCTATTTTTATCAAGAGGCGACAGTTACAGGTATAAGTATGTTTTTCAACACAATCAAACTCTTAATGATAGGACTTAGATATTAATAGTTGATATATATAACATCATGAAATACCCAGCGAAGCGGGTGGGTAACGGCTAGTATATATATATGTATATAGAGGGTGTCCAGCCTTAATGTGACCCAATAGCTAATTCCCAAACCGTTTGGTTTAGATATGCACTTTCAATTTGAACAATATTTTAAAAAAGGTAAGGAATGTTTTTACGTGCTTTTTGAATCAAAACACCCATTTACAAAAAAATTACAAAAATTAAATTTTTATACGGTCTCCAGGTCTTATTACTTGTATTTAGGAGAAGATGCAGTACACAAAAACAAAGTTAACACAAAAAGTTTCATTTTATTACGATA
The DNA here is from genome assembly GCA_019973975.1 of Trichonephila clavata. NCBI lineage: Eukaryota > Metazoa > Arthropoda > Arachnida > Araneae > Nephilidae > Trichonephila > Trichonephila clavata. Next base: position 269,139 of record BMAO01032401.1, on the reverse strand, counting down.
AAAACTGGTCCAGTTATGCCTACATAAATTTAAAGCATCCGAGTTGCTCAGAAAAGGGGGTCGTATATAAAGTGAGTTTAGAGAACAGTAATTCACTATCTACAGAAAGAGCAAAAAAAAAAAAAGTTATATTAAAACATTGTAGTAAACATCATAGATTGACAATTTGCATTGCTGTATGGCAAACAATAAAAATTAAATTAAAGAAATACAACTTGAACCGAAAAGATTAAAACAGCTTGTTTTAAGAAATAGCAGCAAAATAATACAGGATTTACCATTCAAATTATAGCATAATGTGGAATGATGCACCAATCATGAATCGGGCTTTATTATAACAGAATGATCAAATTAACTTAAATAATGGTGAAAACATGAGACAAGGGAATACGTCTATGACAACTCCCAGTTTCATACTAGCGTTGAACAGCTCGGACAATTGTACAATAAGATGGATGTCTTCGAGTGGGAAATTTAATGGCATAAAGTCTTGCCGCCTCTCTCTTATTTCGATTACACTGCCCATAAAGCAGAAACATTTCGCAGTATTCTTCATTTGTATACATCTTGTTCTCCTGTACTAGAATTTGTAATACTAGAATACGACTGTATGCAATTGCAAGCGACTAAACAACAGATTTTTATTGTTCGTCATGATCAGCAAAAACGTAGAACATCAGACTGAAGCCGCAACATATAAGTCTATTTTTTTGGGACTGCTTTTAAAATGTTTTCTTCATCCAAAATATTTTATTTTTTCTACGTTTTACATGTACACAGAATAAATTTTATTTCTTAAGTACTCAATTATTGTATTATTAACATGCTTTTAAATTTAAAAACGATTTACATAAGAGTGACGTGTAAGAGCGAAAGTTTCCTAGCAGAGTTCCGTTTAATTTCACTTTGGAGACAGCCCCTTACTAGCTTCTTGAAAATAGCCGAGAAAATGGATATAATGTATTATTTTCAAAGTTCCATATCATGGGCAGTTTTTATTGTAATAAAAGGAAACTTTTTGTGTTTACTTTGTTTTTGTGTACTGCTTCTTTTCCAAAAAAAGTGATAAGACCTGGGGACCGTATAAAAATTTATTTTTGTAACTTTTTTCTAAATGGGTTTTTTGGTTCGAAAAGCACGTAAAAACATTCTTTACCTGTTTTAAAACATTTTTCAAATTGGAAGTGCTTATCTAAACCGAACGGTTCGAGAATTAGCTATTGGGTCACATTAAGGCGGGACACCCTGTATATATATATATATATATATATATATATATATATATATATTATGAAATAAATACTAGATCTTTAATTGCCTAGTAAAATATTTAAAAAAAAATAAATTAGGATTCTCTTTAGTAATAATCTTATTCTGTAATTAAAATGAGTTTGAGGATCATTTAACCATACAGGAAATAAATTATAAACAAGAATTAAAGAGAGTTATAAACAAGAAGTTTCACTTTGTCCTAAACATTGTAGTAACTGTGGAAGGAATTCCCAAATTAATTAAAACCAAATAATGTTATCTTGCGTAATGTACCAGTTTTAAAGAAATAAAAAAGCATACATGATTTACAAAACTGCCTTTTGCTTGTTGATAAAAAATGGAAGATTTTTGTATGGGAGATAAATTTTAAAGTTGAATGCGTATATGAGTTTTAGATAAATGATAACATTGGATAACAAGAAATTGTATAAATTTGTTTTTGTGTCTGATTCTAATAATGTAGCTTGTTTTCATTATGTAACAATAAGAAATAACTGATTTTTCCCACTCAAAATAATGTGCAATAATTTAGCCCAATGAAATAATTCATTATCTTACTCGAACTTTATTTTGTATTTTCTGGCTATTATAATTAGCTGTTTATTGGAACTATAATCAATTTTGTATTACATATTTTAGATTATAATTTATTACTTTAATTTTAAAATTAACAGGAACTTTATTTTCACTGAAATTTAGTTAAAAGCACATTAGTGTTATAAAACCTTTAATTTTGAAAATATTTAATTTTGTTTAAAACTGTAATTTATGAAAGATATTGTATTCATTTTTTTCTCATTAGAGCTTATGATCCTGCTGATTTTGAGCATTTGCAGGTTTCAAGCGAAATGAAGGAATTATTTCAATACATAACTAGGTAATTTCTTTTTATTTTCTCAAAGCATTAAGAAAATTCTAAACTATGTCTTAATGCAATGTTATGTTTTGTAGATATACTCCTCAAAATATTGATCTTGATACTAAGCTGCGACCTTTTATACCAGAGTTTATTCCTGCAGTTGGGGATATTGATGCATTTATAAAAGTAATTAAGACTTTTGATTAATATTAACAGCTTGATACTAATTACATAAATTGACTTAAGTCATTTTTTTGTCAAATTTGTTTAAAATTTAATATGCATTTTTAAAATTTTTTTTTATCAAGAAAAATTTTTTACATTAACTTTTAATTAGGTTCAATGTAAATGAATAGGGAAAATAGTAATATTTCAAAAATATTCTAGGCAGTTAGTTTAACTGACCATTTTTAAAAAATTCTAGTAAAATAATATGATTAAAAACTAGTAATATAATTTATATTACTAAGTTAAAATAAATTATTATTCAAATATGCAATTTTTTAAATCATTTTTGCATGTTATAATTTTTTGATAAACTTATTTAAGTTTCAAAGTATTTTCCCCTATTATACTTTGAAGTATAATATTATAATTTACAGTGTTTGAAAAAAATCACAGAATTATTATATCTTAATGTACCATATGAGAGATGAAGATAAATACTACTAATAAAGATTAAATTTTAGTGCATGAATAATTTTTATGTATTAAAAAAAGGAAGAGGTATTTGATTTTGTTGTATTATTTTTTTTGTATTTCAACACATAAAAAAAATTTATTTGAAGACTTATAAGTATTACCTTTTTAATTAAGATAATTATTTCTATATAAAATGAGAAGAAAAAGTAAATTAATATTTACTTCAAACAACTTTTACTTAGATATATGTATTAAATTGGATTATTTAATATGGCTTGCATTTCTCTCTCTCTCTATACATATATAGAAAAATGAAAATTTCAATTAATTTAATGTAGGCATTTACAATGCTCTAAGGAAAAGTCACCGGAACAGTTCTGTTTGTCAAATTTTACTATCATTAATACAGATAGATATACACATGCATGTGTGCATTCACACTGAATATGGCTATTTTATTTTTAGATTTTCTTCCTACTGATCCTTGAAAATTTTAACATATGTGTGCATTAAATGGGAGGAAAATGATTAATTGATAAATAAATTTTACATAATTATCCAATAATTATTTACTTCATTTACAATAGGTGCCTAGACCTGATAATGTAGTGGATAAATTAGGGTTGATTGCATTGGATGAACCATGTGCAAAGCAATCTGATCCTACTGTATTAGATTTACAATTGAGAGCTATATCAAAAGAAACTACATTTAAATCTGTGGTAAGTTTCCTTTTTCTGTTTTTTAAAAAGAGAAAAACACAGATTTCTTCCTCCCCTTTTTTTTCTTATATAAAAAAATGTTATTTTTGTCATCGTGATTATTTTACTTTGAGCAAGATTGTTTTAACTGCCAAAAACTATAAATAAATGTTAAAAAACTTATGTTTGGCTTGAATTTTGAAAGAAAATATTAAATGCTAATTTTTGATTTTTGTAACCTTTACAAAATGTACATTGATATTACACATTGTATTTATACAAAATGTACAAAAAATATTTCTCTCTTTATATTTTTATTTTTGAACTTTCTTTTTCCTTTGACATTTAAAACTTCACTAAACATTCCTATGAATGATAATTTAATTTACTAGAATCTTTTTTAAAAATCGTTTTCCCTTTTAAAATTGTTAAGTGGCTGACTTTTTCAATATTATTTGTTTTTATCATTTAAGTAATTTTTATGATTTTATGACAAGTTACATTAAAATCAAATTAATCCCACAGGATTTACTGTTGATAATATGTTTCTTAAGCCATACTTAAGTTGTCATTAGGGATTGCAATACCGGGATACCGAATACCGGTATTTTGAGCCATTTGTACAGTTTCAAAATACCGGTATTCACAAGTTTAAATACCAGTTTTTCGGTATTTACTAGAAACTTTTAAAATTGTATCTTATGTGTTCAGGGATCACCAGCATTGCAAAATATTACACGTCTTTACGTTTATGTTATAGTGTTGATTATTGCACCATGATTAAAATATATTATAAATGAAATAATTTTATGTCCATTTCAGAAGGGGAAAATATTAAATGTCTTTATTCCGCTTATTCTGTGGTTCTTATTTTTATTTTTCATAGCTGGTTCTACAGTTCTAAGGCAACTCATTAAATCCATCATCTGATTTTTCCATTGCCAGATACAATGGGATAAAAGACAATTAATCTGAACTTAAAAATATAGACAAATTATTTCTCTTGCAAAAAGAACTAAATACACTACTATCTAAGTTCTCGTTGAAAGAGGAATAACATATCCAAGATCATCTGCCTTCCTTCAACCATCACCACCTGTTACTAAAATGCCTCTCTAACAGGCAAAATTAATTAGACTGTGAATACAAAGTTTCATGCCATGATCAAGAGAAGTTATAAAATATCTAAATCATCAAGGCCAAAACTGACCTATTACAGCTCAAGACTTGCATAGGATTAGTAGTCTGATATTCGTATCTGAGAAACCAAGGTTATACTTGTGAAGAAAATGCGTAATATTTCGATATTTTCTGATTGGTGAGTTTGTTATTCATATTGTATCATACTTTCAGGTTCAAAATGTGTTTTTCAGATTAATTATATATGTATATATCTATATATATATATACTCATAAATAATAACCCATAATAATGATGAGAATAACTTTAAAGAACATTAAAAAATCAGTTGATAATACTTCGGTTTGTTTTCATTATATATATGATGAAAGAATATAATGGCACAATGTAAAAAAAATTTTCTACTATTAAGAAGAAGAGAAACTAATCAAATCAAATTAAAAATTTTCTTAAATTTTTTTACGCACAAACCAATACACATTCAAAAGAATTCAGTACAATTGTCGAAGATGATGATGACACTAATGTCAATAGTGAAAAGGAACTGTCACTTGAACAAAAATTAGAATTAGTGATAACTAAAAAAAATTCAACAAACCAAAAGACAATACAAAGATCAGCTATATCAAAAATCATCCTATGAGAAATTGATTTATTTGAAGATGAGAGATTTAGAGGTAAATACTTGAAAAAAGTATATCGTGCATTGCCGACAATATCACCAACTAGCGTAGATGTCGAAAGAGCATTTTTGACAGCTGGTAATTTTTGCTCAAAAATATGATCCATACTTAATGACAGTACAATTGATGCACTATGTTTTTTTAAGAACATTTCAAAAATTTGTAATAGTACCACAGACTGTGTGTGAATAGTGATATTTGCTTTTTTTGTGATTTAAATAAATAAGATGCTCCTTTATTTATTATTTTTTTGTGGTTCTTTATATACTGTTATAATTTATAAGTTACAAATTATTTCTTGTGATATTTACACTTCCTAATAAAAAAGGCAAGCAAAACAAAGAAACACTTGTGTTTTCTTTCCTCTTCTAAAATTTCTAATACCAGTATTAAGTTCTAAGAAATACCGAATACCGATTTTGAACTTTTGGTCCGATATTGCAATCCCTAGTTGTCACTGAATAAATAAGCCTAAATACTAAATATTTTTACATTTTATTGAGTGTATGCTTTATTTTTGCATTTGGAGAAACTTATAAGTAGCTTTGCTTTTTTTAAAATCTGTAGAAAGGCTTACATTTTCTTTTATTAATGGATTTATTTAATTTTTTTTATGCTCTTGTTATACGAGATTAATGTTGTGAACGTTAAATTGAACGCTATATATTCAAATTGTTTAATGCTAATTAAATCATTAAACTGACATGCATTTTTTAATTTTTGAAAAATATAACTTTTGCATGATTTATGAATCTAAATCATTTAAAGGCTGTGAAAAGTTTGGAAAATGCTGACAAACGTCCCAAAGAAATAGATGCTTGGATTAATAGCATATCCAATTTACATAGGTCCAAACCTCCTCCTACAGTTCATTACTCTAGGTAAGGATGCATTTAGAGTTTCAAAATTTTGATAATTGTTTTAATTAAAAATGTTTATGCATCCCATTGGTATATATAGATATACACACATGCTTACATACAAGGATGCATTTTAGGGCCTGGACTAACTGGAGCCTCGACTTAGGGAGGGGGGTATTGTCTTGTTCTTGACCTGGCCTGAATGAGACTAAGATCCAAATAATTTTAATTGTCCTTCCCAGAAATGTTCTCCAAAAAACTGGGATTTCTGAACTATATGTATCATGAACAACTATGGCATATAGTTCATGGTGGACAGGACATTATTAAGTCCTGTCCGTGAAAATAAAATACTATCAATAATTGATTTTGAAGAAATAATTAATTATTTTGATAATTTAAAGTGTAGAAAAATGAATCCTATAGTAAAAATTCATTTTAATATGGGTTGCTTTTGTTGAATTTTACATGCATATGTACCAAATTCAATAAAAAAGATTACAGGTATGATCTAATTTTTGCTGTAGTGATCAGGGCCTGAAGAAGTTAGAAAATGTCATTGTATATATATAGTCAGAAAAATATCGCTGAGCACAAATAATTTGAAGCACTTAGTTGCTTATCAATAAGAATTAATTAAAATTTTTCTTACTCAAAGAGGGATTAATTTTTTAAAAAAATTTCCTTGCAAAAACATAAAATTAAAAAAAAATTAAATAAACTAAGAATGAAAAAAATAATAGATGCAAATATAAGTAATTAAATTTAAACACAATTCACCAAAAAAAACAACAACCTAATTATATGTTTTAAAATAAAACTATTTAGTATACTAGTATGCAAAAACCTAAATAACTTTTCAGATTGTTTTGTAATTCTGAAAAAAATCAATTGGTTGGTAAGAAATTCATACTACAGAGACCCAATGCAGCATTTAAAGGTTGATTAAAGCATAATAGCTCAAACAGGAATTGTATGCATACATTATGGAGTAAAGCAAAAAAAGGCTGTAATGAGAAAATGGCATTAATAAAAAAAACATTGCCTGTGGTCATGATGATGAATATCCCTTTTAAAAAACACAGCCTCCATTAATTACAATGGCTGTGTGACACTGTCTTTCAATACTTAATACCAAATTGTCTAGCAGTTCTTGAAGTAAAAGTTGCCACTCTTCAAGGAGCATCTGTTTCAGCTGTCTGTTGTTCTCTGGAGTGTATGATTTTTCTGCTAAGCATCTCCCGAAAAAATCCCATTCATGTTCAATAGGGTTTAAATTGGGAGTGCATTGGTCTATTTATTGTGCTGATATCGTCACTTTCTAGAAGCTCCTGAAAAACAGAGATCCTGTATGGACGTGCATTGTTGTTCACAAATATGTCTGGATTTTCAATGGTACCTCCGAGCAAATGCATGTGTGGGAGGATAATTTCATTGCAGTAATGATCTCCAGTAATGAGCGGCTGTCAAAAATATGGACCAAAAATATAATAACTTGAATTTTCGTCTCAAAATAAAGATTTCTTACAATGACTATATTATTAAAAATATAAAATATTATTATTTTGATACTTGTTTTTTTCTTATATATTTATATTTGTAAAGATAATGTCCTTATTAAATTATTTTTTAATGTAATTTGTATTAATAAATACTGTTTTAAAGTTTTTTTTTGTTTTTGATAGTTGCAATTAATGATTGTAATACTTTTAAGTAAATTCTGTAATATTGGATTAAAAAGGATTTTAGTAAGATTTGTTAGATATTATAATCACATATGGAAAAAAAAAAGTATTTTGCATAAAATGTAATTACTTTATCCCAATGAGTTAATATTATTTACTCTATCAAGTGTTAAAGTCAATTTTTTTAAAAGCTTTCTGTTATCATTTGGAAGTATTTTCAGGAAATAAATTTGGTAATTTTTTTTAATGCTGTATAACTTAGATTTTTTTAAAAAAAATTTAAGCATATGATTTTTTTATTTCAAAATTGACTTTATTCAAACAACTGAAGGTAGTATATTTTGAGGACTTCATCAATTGTATTTTATTCAGAAATATGCCAGATATTGAGCCACTGATGCAAGAATGGCCTCCAGAATTTGAAGAAGCTCTCAATAAAGTAAAATTTATCTGTAATAAATAAATTTATTATGTTAACTGTTATATAACTATATGTGCAAATTATTAGCCTTTTCTAGCAAATGGTTTATTTTAGAGCAGATTTTATTTTTATATTTATCAAAACATATAATGACTCATAATTAGATATGATCTACTTTTAGTTTTTAAAGTTAAAATGAGATTATTTTATATTTAAATAGTTTATAATTCTACAAATCTTATATATGTTGAAGCAATATTCCATGGGCTGTTAAATTCTAATAAATATTAAAAATGCTTTTTATTTTAAAACATTTAAATGTTTGATGACAATTAAAATTTTGTTTTTGTTTTTAGATAATTAATAGTATAAGTAGAATATACAATTAGATTGTTGAATATTCTTATTAAAAGTGTGTTGAATTACATTATCTTGTATGTTTATCATTTAGTTCTGTATTATAATAATTTTTTAAAAACATTTATCTAAAATATGCAAATGACAATCTGAATGAAATTTATTCTTTCATAAATTACATACATAACTTGTATTATGTTTATCAAATGCAAACATATGCATGTAAAAACACATGATGGTAATTAAAAGTACAACATTGGACTAAAAACATTATTTTATGCCACCAAAATCACATTTTAATGAGCAGCTATTTTTCTACTTTATAAAGGTTTGTTATGAAATATGTTTGATGTTCCATTTTGATTTTCACATTTCCAATTTTATGATTACAAACTACAAACCCCTTTACACTGAAGTTATATTGTTCACATTCTTTTGTATGTATGTTCTTAAAATCTTTTTTTCATGTTTTGCTAAACAAAATAACACTGATTTGAGCCTATTGAAAAACAATCCTTGTTTTTATGATATTTTTCAGTTTGGAATACCTTCTGCAGAGTTAGATTGTTCATTAGAAGAATATGTTGAATTGTTATGTGGTGAGAAATATTCTTTAAATTCTGATAAATGTCCAACACATTCGCTTAATAACACTTCAAATGAAGTTAAAAAATATTCTCTGGATTAAATTAAGACATTTAATACATTGTTTTAAACGTGTGTCAAATAGAAAAATATAAAAGTTTAATTTAAGTTTAAATTTAATAATAATGATAAATATGTATATTTGTGGAGAAGAAAATATTCTGTGGGACACACACACATGCACGCATGCACACACAATACTAATAACTCATCTTTTATAAGAAGTAAAGGTTAATGTTTTTTTTTTGCTTTGATTTTCAAATTCAGAGTCTGCATAAATTGAGAAAGAAAGCTTAAATATTTTAGAAATTCTTTGTCAGTTTCTAAAATTATTGTTAATGCTTATGTTTTTAACATTTTTTTAAGAATAGAATTACCTTTATTACTTTATATTTTGCTCACAAATCAAACTAAAGCTTTATGGTTGGTTGATTTTAGGTATTATGGATATTCCTGTTTACCGCTCAAAAATACAATCACTCCATGTTCTTTTTACTTTGTTTTTGGAATTCAGAAATTCACAGGTAAACAATGAAAGTTTTTAAATAAATGTACAATCAATAATTTTTACATTTGTGATGAAAAAATTCTTTTATTCTTTTTTTACTAATTTATTATTTCATAACTGTGAAAAAATTGTATTTTTTTTTGTATTGATGAAAGCTTTTTTTCTAAAAAGAGTGTTTTCATTTTAATGTATAAACAGAAATTTATCAGATGCTGTATTGGATAAAATTTTTATTGGTATTTTTACTTTTGAGTAGGAAAGATATTACTTTTAGATGAAGCTCAAAGAAATGATATGAAATAAAGTAAATTATGAATAATTAGATCAGTAAAAATTTAAGTGGACATTATTAGAGGGGTAAATACTATAATTAAATGGTCCATAGAAAAGTTCACTTTTATTTGTGACTTTAGAAAGATAGATACTCTATTTACTAAAAATTAGTTCTCTAAAAATCATTGTGATTTTGTGTGATAAAAAATAAATAATATACTTACATTTCAATTGGGATGTTTTGTAAAATGATGTAGATTTTCAGTGAAATGCAAAATAAAGGCCAAAGAATGTGCATTAAAAATCGTTCCTTTAATTACGAGAAATTGAGTAAGGAGGAAATAAAAAGGAAATTATTATAATAAAATAATTATTTGCATAAATTATCTATTTTCCTTTTGTTATCTGATTACTAAACATATTTTCTATTATTTAAAGCACTGCTTTTTATCTGATAATTCATGATTATAAAAGAGGTAGAATTATTATTGTGATATATGTTTCTTCATTTAATTTGGTTATATATAAAATCATTAATCTTATACTTCATTGTTCTAAGTCTAAATTAAAGTTAATCAATAAATGGAAGTATAAAAAGACAGTGTAAATGGCCACAGTGGTATGTTAGAAAACTCTTAGTCCTAGGAACTAAGATTGTAGGGTTAGAAACGGTTTTAAGGCTTGGCAACATTCCCTAAAATTTATCTATAAGCACTGGGCTAAAAGGACGAGAAAGCATACTGTATTAAGTAACAGCATAAAATAAAAACATAAATCTAAATACCTTTTAAAAGAAAGACAGTATTTTCATAATCAAGTAATTCATTCATCAAAAATTAATAAAAGCTTGTTGATTTAGCTTTTAATATAGGTTTATGGTAATTTTTTACATGATTAAGAACCTAATATATATGCTTGCAATTTAGATTTGATTAATATTTTTCCACATAAATGAAACGTTTAGGTACAAATGTAATGAGCATAATTTAATTTTCATAATGGTTAATTATAATAAAAATCAGATAATTTCTTTTATTATGCAAAGTTGATAAGAGAATTTCATGAATCCTGGAGAGCCTTGGGTCTATAATCTTAGTAACAATAAACTGCTTAAAAATTGTATCAAAGTAGAACCTTTTTCTCAAGGAGCTATTATGTGCCAAGGCTGTATTTATGCAATTAAGTAAAATGATTCAATGCTGCTCTTCCATATTGTTTTCTTTAAATTATATTTTTGCATTGATACATATTGTCATTTTTTTGTTATATCACTAAATTTTAATATTTTTTTGTTTAGCATTTTCGATCTCTTGCCATGAATAATGAATATGGAGATGCTCAAAAAAATGAAAGTCATGCTAATGGAGCTGATCATCTTGTTATAAGAGATTAATTATTTTTCCCAAATAAGAAATTATTTCAAAACTATATGATACATTAATAAATGCGTAAGTGTTGCAACTTTAAACTCTGCGATTATGTTACAGTTCAGTATCAATGATTAATACATATTCTTTTTTATAATAAAAGCTGTATTATCTGTGTTAGAATAATTTAAAATTATTTTACGAAGTTGTTTATAGCTTTTGTGTTTATATGTTAGTGTAGGATTGTTTTATCTGAATAACAAGTTATGCAGTTTCAGTCAACTAGTTGTTATTGCTTTTAATATAGTTTAAAAATTACATGTTTATTATGAGAGATTTGTAGTAGTTTAGTTCATTATAATAAAGGTTTTTCTCAATATTTCATGTATTTAATTAATTCTTAAAATCATCAAACATTTCAAATGTGTATCATGTATCAAGCAGCATAAATAAATTTAAAGAAATAATAAAATTTATTAGAAAATTGCTTTTAATTCTAAAATAATGTTATTTAATCAGCATAGAATGTGAATTATTTTTATATTAATTATTATTTATATATTTATGATCATAATCAATAAATATAGTTATTAGTCAATCATAAATTTAGAAAAATTCTCAAGTTTACTAAAAATGAAAAAAGTATTAATAAAGAAAATAATAAAACACTGTATAATACTTGTTTATAAAAATTAATTTTTAATAACTGTGATGAAACTTTCATTTTTTTATTAGTTATACATTATAAAAGCAAAAAATATATTTTTCAAAATTGTACATTTCTAATATATAAATTATTCATTAAAACTTTTATCATATTTTTCCTTACTTTTTAACTAAAAATAAAAAAGAAGAAAAAATGTTGAACTTTTATCTACATAATTTCTTCTGTTTGTCATGAATAGATTTTTCTGGTTATTTATACTTGAAACTGTTATAAACTCTCGTACTTTTAAATTTTAGACATATCCTTAGAAATGTAATTTTCAACTTTAAGTACTTTTTAAATTTTTGGCATGATATTGTAACATGATCTTTTAGAATATTTCAAGTCACATTTTTTGTATCTTTGGTATATTTAGATGTAAAAAAAAAAAGAAAAAAAAAATCCAGGTTTTTTTTTAATGGAGGGGGAGAGGGGAAGGGAAATCTGTGGCTAATTATGTTTTTTTCCCACATTATATTGCTCTTTGTTTGGAGAATTTCATGATGGATTAAAATACATAAAATATTAAATTTTCGTATTTCAAAAGCTTATGCCTAATTGCTTTCATGAATGACCATTAGGCATAAAACACATTATTTACATTTGATAAATAAATGCACTACTTTCTAACAATTAACAAGGTGTTTGAGTTTGTATATGAATATGATTTTTTTTCATTCTCAGGGAATAGTTTCATTTAAGATAATTTTCAAGAATAATTGAACCACTTGACTGTGTCAGCTATGAGAAAAGTCATAGTTTGCAGTATTGTCTATGTCACCAATTACGAGCTATTTTGTAGTTTTCTTATTTGTAATATTTGTGCAGCTGCCATGAAATTTGCAGTATATTAGTATAAATATGAATTTCGTAATATTTCAATAACAATGTTGGCAAATATTGGCCATTTACACTCAAATCTAGAAGTGCTGTAGCAGTGAATGAGCTGAGAAAATTTTTTCTTAATAAAGTGAACCCAGTAGCAATTCACATTAACACAAAACAAGAAAAGCTTCCCAAAAGAAATAGAAAATATTTCAGTGGTAATATTTGAAATAATATATTTATAAATGGTATATTACTGATATGACATATTTACTTCATATATAATAATACCTTTACAAATTTTTAAATTGCAAATTTGTTTTTAATTTTAGTTAATTTAAATAGAAATAACTTTAAGTTAAACAAAATAGATAAATGTAGACTCAATTTAACCTAACACATTACCATTAACAATATTAACTTTAGCTTATCTTCTTTGAACACTTTAACATGAACAATATTGAAAAATAATCTTAAGGATTTTATATATTTCTGTTATATATGTAATGTTACATTCATTGAATGTAAAATTACATATCTATATATATAAAAATGTTATGTTGGTTTGTGTACGCTTCCATAACTCAAAAAGTTCTGCATGGATTTATCTGAAATTTTGACACAACCTTGCATTTGACTCCGGTCAGGTTCTTATCTACTTTTTATTTCGAAATGCAATCTAAATTTTTTTAAATTTAACTTTTAAGTGATTTTTTGATGTTATGACGTCATACGATGTCACGACTCGCTCTGAATGCGAAAATTTAAGCTTTAAACATATTTTTACTATACTTAAGTTTATTGGTTGTCATGTTTTTCAATTTCTTTGTTCTTTGATACGTAATTGGGATTAATTTTCGAATAAATCATTTTTTTAAAAATTATTCTTTCAACCACTCAAATTTTGTTTTGTAGTTTTGGCAACATTCCGATAGCTAACGCGCAATAAACAATTTTTTAAGTTGTTGAAATACACAGGTTAGGTTTTCTAATATGAATTTTTTTTAACAAAATACTGATTACGTTTTGCTTGGTATAACTTATTAATTGACAGGGTTTTGAATTAGTAAGTTTTTTTTCTCTATTTTAAACATTCCGATAGCTAACGTGCGATAAACAATTTTTTATGTCATTGAAATACACAGGCTACGTTTTCTGATATAAATTATTTTTTAACAAAATACTGATTACGGTTTGCTTGGTATTACTTATTAATTGACGGGGTTTTAAATTAGTAAGTTTTTTTTCTCTATTTTAAACAATATTTTAAATTTCATTTGATGTTATTATTGAAATACAGGTTAGTTTTCCTGATATATAATTTCAGTCATCAAAATATTAAACCATACTTTTGTTTTCGATGACTTTTTAAAATTTAAATTTGTTATAACCTTCTTAGTAACTTCTTTCCATTAGTAAATTGTTAACGGAAAACTTGGAAGTTAGTACGGTTTGCTTGGTACTTGCTTATTATTGCAACAATCACCAACGTTCAAAATAACTCTCCAAGTTGGCAACCCTGATCTCCTATTTGTTGTATGAGTTGAATTGGCAATCATGTGCTTCATTTCATATAATGTCACCTATAGGTTCCATTTGCTTTTGTCAGGGACATAGCTACCGCTGTATCAGCCATACCAATGATACAAGGCCCCCAAGTTACAGTGGCCCCAATCTGTGTTACTAGTCTCACTAACACGGTGCTCATATCTGAAAATTGCCTCCCCCCGCAAAGGAATTTTGATACAGGGCTTACTCAGAGCTGTTTTGCAATTTTGTGTGTTTTTATTTTAACCTTTTTAAGTGTCAATTGGCTTCAGTACACAAAATTGCCTTGCAGAAAATAGAACTTGGGTCATCATACTTGACACAAGCAAAAACAGTGTTGGTAGTAATTACATATCAAAATGGCTCGAATACCTGTTGTGGAAGCAGGGGTTTGTACAGTTGTAATTATTTTTGGTACTTATGTACTATTGCAACAATCACCAGCGTTCAAATAACTCGCCATATTGGCAATCCCAATTTTGTATGCGCTGAATTGGAAATCATGTGCTTCATTTCTTATAATGTCACCAATAGGTTGCGATAATACATACGTACCTTTAATTAGACTGGCCGCAACACACCAATTTGGCGTGATTTCAAAATCATGCCAAAAACAAATAGCGTACCAATATGAAATTAATATTGTGGATATTATTTTAGCCTTTTTTTTATCTTTCTCTCCAGTAATCCTTAATCAATTGAATATATTTTACAATATATATTTTGTGTTTGTATGAAACTATTTATATTGGTTTAATCATATTGATTCTTCTTTTATCTATATATATAAAAATGTTATTTTGGTTTGTGTACGCTTCCATAACTCAAAAAGTTCTGCATGGATTTATCTGAAATTTTGACACAACGTTGCATTTGACTCTGGTCAGGTTCTTATGTACTTTTTATTTTGAAATGCAATCTAAATTTTTTAAAATTTAATTTTAAAGTGATTTTTTGATGTTATGACATCATACGATGTCACGACTCGCTCTGAATGCGATTTAAACATATTTTTTTCCCAATTATTACATATTTTTATTATACTTCATTTTATTGGTTGTCATATTTATCTATTTTCTTTTCTTTGATACGTAATTGGGATTAATTTTCGAATAAATCTTTTTTTAAAAAAATTATTCATTCAACAACTCAAATTTTGTTTTGTAGTTTTGGCAACATTCTGATAGCTAACGCCTGATAAACAATTTTTTAAATTTCATTTGGTGTTATTATTGAAATACAGGTTAGGTTTTCTGATATATATTATTTTTTAACAGAAATCAAATTACGGTTTGCTTGGTACTTACTTATTAATTTTGACGGGGTTTTAAATTAGTAAGTTTTTTTCTCTATTTTAAACAATATTTTAAATTTCATTTGATGTTATTATTGAAATACAGGTTAGTTTTCCTGATATATAATTTCAGTCATCAAAATATTAAACCATACTTTTGTTTTCGATGACTTTTTAAAATTTAAATTTGTTATAATCTTCTTAGTAACTTTTTTCCATTAGTAATTTGTTAACAGAATACTCGAAGTTATTACAGTTTGCTTGGTACTTATTATTGCAACAATCACTAATGTTCAAAATAACTCTCCAAGTTGGCAACCCTGATCTCCTATGTGTTGTATGAGTTGAATTGGCAATTATGTGCTTCATTTTATATAATGTCGCCAATAGGTTCCGTTTGCTTTTGTCAAGGACATAGCTACCGCTGTATCTTCCGTACCAATGATACAAGGCCTCCAAGTTACAGTGGCCCCAATCTGTGTTACTTCAGTCTCACTAACACGGTGCTCATATCTGAAAACTGCCCCCCCCCCCAAAGGAATTTTGATACAGGGCTTACTCAGAGCTGTTTTGCAATTTCGTATGTTTTTATTTTAACCTTTTTAAGTGTAGTCAATCGGACTCGGTACACAAAATTGCCTTGCAGAAAATAGAACTTAGGTCATCATACTGGACACACACACAAGTAAAAGCAATGTTGGTAGTAATTACATATCAAAATGGCTCGAATACCTGTTGAAGAAGCAGGGGTTCGTAAGATTGTAATTATTTTTGGGTACTTATGTACTATCGCAACAATCACCAGCGTTTAAATAACTCGCCAATTTGGCAACCCCAATTTCGCATGTGATATACACCTAAATTGGCAATCATGTGCTTCGTTTCATATGATATTGCCTATAGGTAACAATAATATTTAAGTACTTTATATTTTCACAAATTATGCTTTTGCATTGATAGTTTAGTTCTTTTTTATGTCAGTTAACGTTAGAGTTGTATTTAATTTTTCAATTTATTTTAATGCTTGGGATATGTATTTTAGATATTCTTTTATATATTATGCTAAATTTAATTTGGTACTTATGTATTATCGCACAATCGTCAGCGTTCAAGATAACTCGCCACTTTGGCAATCCCAATTTTGTATGCGCTGAATTCGCAATCATGTGCTTCATTTCCTATAATGTCACCAATAGGTTGCGATAATACATAAGTACCTTTAATTAGACTGGCCGCAACACACCAATTTGGCGTGATTTCAAAATCATGCCAAAAACAAATAGCGTACCAATATGAAATTAATATTGTGGATATTATTTTAGCCTTTTTTATAGACTATCCATTAAGAAAATTATGCCCAATATAAGATTCACAATTGGCTGGATGGACCAGCTCTTTTCCCCCATTTAACCAGACTGAGCCACAGCAACGCGTGGCAGGGTACAGCTAGTATATTATAAATATAAAATTCTACTTGTTTCACTTGGCAGAGTGATTGTTTATTAATATTACATTTAGAAGCTTTTACAACTGTCAATGAACTTTGTAATTTTGAGTCATGGTTAAGTATTTAGGAAAATATGTGAACTGGTACCCCATTCTTCCTCAACCATGCCAAAGTGATGACTTTGAACTTCAACGTATTTTATATGCATCTGACTGAACATGATGGGTTTTTAATGACATCACAGAACTCAAAAACCCACAATTTGACCAAAACAACATAGGCTATGAGTTCAGTATTGTGACCACTCGGCTATTTCAGCCTTGAAAAGTAAGCCACGTAAAATAAAGATTTGTTATACTATTGGTCATGATGTTTTCACCATTGTAAGTCACAGTGGATTTCTTAATTATTAACATTCCATTAGTTTCATCACATTTTATGATCATATTATTCATTATAAAAGATTTATATAGGTTATGTAGAAGTTTCTCTCACTCTATGGAAATAATTTTAAAAGATCATATTTATTTTGTAAAACTTTATCTAAGTGCTTTATAACCGTGTTGGAAAAATCAGGGTAGCTTAAAAATACTATATAAATGTCCCATTGTCAGTAAAGAATCACTAAAGAATTTTTATGAAGAAACAAACTGAATAACTTTATTGTATATATTATCACTAGAGACTTTTTAGGTAAATTTATGTTAAACGTTTAAAAAAATAACTATATAATAGATTTGAGAAGGAGTTTTGAAAAATAGTATTTTTAAAAATTAGCATTAGAAATGAGTTTGTGTTCTGTGGAAAAGGATAAAAGATTTGTTTTTATAATACAGGATATAACAGGTATTAGGAAAGGTTAAGAGCTGGTTTTTGGCAAGAAATGTTAGAATTGTAATTTAAGGTTTTTGTTAGTATTTAATGAACCTTTATATTTATTTTTTTTAAAAAAATGCTTAATTCAAGACACATGATACATATAAGAGAAGTTGAGTTGAGTTAATCTGGAAGGTGTCTGGAGTAAATATTCAGAACTTTTAAGTTCAAAATTTGGTTTTGAAACACAGGATTTTGTTTTTATGATTGCACTGTTATTAAAACTACTGTTTAACAAGTATTTTATTGGATAAATAGTATCAAATAAATGTTAATGTGTATGTTTGTGAGTCAAAAGGGAAATAATAATACCAAAGACATCATTTTTGATCTTTTTATGAGCAGACTTTACAACAGAAGTGGAAAATACAATAAATTTTTATGACACTATATTTTAATCTTTTTATACAAATAGAAATTTCACCTTTAGGAGTACTTTTTTTCACTTTTGTACATATACATTAGAAATCTATGTCTTTGAGATTTCTGAAAATACATTAAAATTGATCGAAGGAGGAAAGTGGGCAGATTTTGAGCTTGTTTGTCTCCTCGGCATGAGAGAGAAATAAGATCAAAACACGCAGGGGGAGGGGGGAATATCTAGAACGATACAGAGAGGTTAAAAGTTTAAATGCATGTTCGGCTAGAGCCACGGAGCAAAAGTAATTATTCTGTTAGGTTTCTTTTTATTGATAAAAAGAAGATTCAAAGAGGAAACCGCAATGGATACAAAAACAGATGCAGCATTTAACTCTCTACTTCGAAATCGATCATAAAATTAATCTGAGCCATAAAAAATGTAAACATACTAATAAAATTTTGAGTTTGCCCCCCATCAGTTGCTACAATCAAAACATGCTAATGATAAATGATTATAATTTGTCAGCTTTTTCTCCCCCATTAAAATTAATTTGGAACAAAACTACAATGTTTTTTTTTTCTAATTTAAAAAATAAAGATATAATTTTAAGCTCTGTACTAATACATTTATATTTCTACTAAGATACATTATATAATTTGTGAGATACAAACAATGGAGCGTGCTCAAAATTTTTTTTGGACAAGTAACTTTCCTAATGATTCAGCTGCTCTAAGATAACCACGCAGATACAACACTGAGAATAGATATAAATTACATGCACTCACGTTATGTATTATATCAGTTTACAATTTATAGAATTTTTATTTGAGGATATATCATTATGTACATACATAAAATTATCAATTTTAAATATATTCATATCAATTTACATTCATTACTATCCATGGTTAATATCGAATTTTTGTGTAATATCTACACATTAAACAACTTTGCACAAAAATTGTAAGTTTTTCTTTCCTGCACTTTGAAAATACGTTGTGAAATTGCCTTTCAAGCTCAATTATGTTGAAATTAATGATTATAAAACATTACCCTGACCACAAATGCATTTAAGAAATGCATAGACTAATCAAATTATGTGCCTGATCATTATGAATAAGAGCAAATGTGAAACTTGAATTTCGAGTATTTTCATTTGAACATAAAAAGATCTCTGAGAATTTAATTTTTTAAATTATACTCCCTTACACATGAATTTTATTTTATTTAAAACTCTACTGAAATGAAATTGAAGTGAATATATTGGTTGCAAAATATGCAATGTAATTATTTATTACTTCAGTTGTAATTAATGTAACTAGGGAATAAAATACTAAGAATAAAATTTAATGAAATATTTGTATACTTTTAGTTCACCAGGAGGATATATATTTTTAAAAGCAGCTTATTGATAAATTTTATTTAGTTGTGATTTAACCATTAATTGCATTTTTTCTCTCTATCATCTTATTAGTATTATGAAATCAATTAAATTTTAAGTTTGAATATAAACAAGCAGTAGTAATCTTTCTTATGATCAAATTGGAATTAATCAAAATTTTTATGCACTTTAAAAAAAAAAATGGCTTTCTAAATTTTAAAGAACATTAATAAGGCAGTCATATTATGTAAATTAATTAAAAGTAATGTGATGATGTACTATGTGAAATAGCATGTTTTTAAGCCAAAAATTAGAAAAAATATTAATGCATTTAGTTTGATTATTTTTGGTGAAAAAATTTGATGTATTTTTCAACACATTATTATCGTCTAAAGTTTTTTTAAATTTATTGAAATTTTAAAATAGGCAAAAATGTAAATAAATGCATGAATAAGTGTATCTAAAATAAAACTTTACAAATCAATGAAATTTTAAGGGCTTTTTTAAAAATATGAAGCATTTAACATTTTTGTTTAGTAATACATGCATGATTTTTTCAATTAGATTTAATGAATAAGTTTGAAAACAAATGAAAATTTTTAAATTCTGATTTTTTAAAAACGTTGTTAAATAGATTCTTTTGAAACAATAAATTCAACGTGACAATTGTAAAAAAATTTATTAATTTTTAGCTATAACTTGGGGGGGGGGGAGGGTAACCCCCGTCCGCAGACCAACTCCCACTGTACAAATTACACAACACAGTTCATACTCATTGCTTAAACTGTAAAACTGTTATTTACATGTATTATGTTGTTTTAATTTGTAATCACAATATTGAACCGGACTTATTGCCATTTTATTAATGTTCTTGTGTGTGAGATAAATAATATTGCATCATCACGAAATCTTTTTTGAGATATATAGAGAAAAATGAATTAAAGAATATTGAATATGTATGATATACAATAATTTTTTAAAACTTTTTATGTAAATTGTTAAAATAAAATTTCACATCTAACGACATATATTTATATGTATAAATGCAATGTATTAAATAAGAAATGTGGTTAAATAGAGATAGAAAATAAGTCAAGTTTATGGATTTAAATTATTGTTTAGCTTAAAACATTTTCTTATGTTCAGATATTATCGCTTCTTTTTTCATTTCAGTAGCACATTAAAAAAAGCAGTATCATTATATTCAGGAAAATTTAAAAATTGTCTTCCCTTTCGAATTGCTTTGGTACTGAGTTTTCAAAATCGTTCTAACTTGTACTATTCCATGCGAACGTTCTTTCTGAATATTCTCGCGCTACTTCATATAAGAATAGCTTCAAATGATGAGAGAAAAACATCACTTCCTATGCTAATTCTATTTCGTAATAGTTCTTGGCACTGTATAATCACTCAATATCTATGACCTAATTTCAAAAAGTTTCACATTTTTTATAAGCAATAAAATATACCTCAGAAGGCTAGGCCACTTTTGGTTTTAAAAGATACTATAAAAATATCTATTACCTTTGGACCCATCTAATTGGAGCTCGAGAGAAGGAACAAAACAACTAATTTGATAATTAACATATACAAATGCCCCACACTTCGGAAAGTGACGAGTACGGAAAAAAAGAATAACCATTATGAAATAAATCTATTTTAGTGGAATCAAGTATTATAATGAATTGAATAAAATGCTCATTTTTTAAAAATTGTAGAGCATATTTATTGAAATGGGGACAACATACTTGTTTTGAATACACAGCGACAATATTTTTTTCTACCAATGAGTACTTTTTCAAAAGTTAATTTTGCCTTGATATGTGTAGTATTAGTACAGATATTTTGAATTTCTTTAAAGGAACTCAAAGAATTATTTTAATATTTTTGTTACTATAAATTTATTGAAATTATTTTAAAATCAAACTTCTTTCAGAGATAGAACAACAATAGCTATTTTTAAGACCATTTGATGATTTAATTTACTGCCCAAAGAAATAAACCTTTTTTAAAATTTGTAATCATTTTTCTGTTAGTTGTATATTTTTAAAATTATTTTTATAATTATGATTGAAAGGGCTCTTTCGGTTGTTATAAATGTACAGATCATTTTCAAGAATGATTTATTATTTGTTTAAGAAGAATCTCTCTTTCAGTTCAAATTGTAATCTGTTGGCGAAGTTTTTTGATTTTTATTTTTTTGATTTAACATTTCGGGATTATTTGTACTTAATGAATTAGGCATTCAAGAAAAAAAAAATTATTTTTAAAATTTATCTTTAGATGAAAATAAAAAGGAAGAAATAATTTTGAACAAATCAAATATCACATGGCAGTTTTGTTGCACCAGAATAAATCTGTTTTGTATTGTTATAGATATTAGTATATGAATGGGTCAGTTCGAGAATGCTAATGACATATTTCACGTATTTTTTTAGATGCATACGAAATCTTAAGACACCCGTGAATATTTATTTTCTTAAGAGAACAAAATTAAAGATTTGTGAACAAATTAGTCACCTTTTTAAAGTTGCTAAACAAATTAATCTGGTTACATTGTCCCTTTTATTATACTGGGAATGCCGTTCCATTTATGGAGTTTTAAATATATCTTATGGATTATAAATAGTTAACATAAACTGTTGCTTTAACAATGAACTGTTATGGAGAGCAATGAACTAAATTAGTTTTTGTACAGCTTGAATGGATTCCTTTTGGATAATTTTGTTTCCAAATGTGTCATTACGCATAAATATGTTGTGCATGGAAAGATCGATCACTAGAATTGTGTTTTTCAATGTTTTCTTTTAAAGAAATTAATAATAATAATAATTAAAAAATCAAGTTATCGTCTCTAGCAAACATTGTAGAATGCAGTGAAATGTATTTTTTTGGAATATTTAAGGAAGATTAAAAAAAAAAAAACTATCCTTAAAACTGTATTGCCTGATATTTTAAGGTCTTTTTTTTAGAGTGAATCAAAAATAAAGCATCAGACAAATTTGAATTCCTATATTTTAAAAAGTTGGGGGAAAAAAAAGGAATTCTAATTTTTTTTCGGGAAATATTAAAAGGAGGCACTTTGGGGGACTTGAAGTAACCAGTGTCTTCTCACTTTTTTTTTTGTATTTGAATTCTAAAGCATCCCTGTGCTTCACACAAACTCACTCTATTATTTAATATATAAAATAGTTGGAATATTCTTAAAGATTTCTCTCTCTATCGTTGAAAAGAACGTGTGCTCAGTCTACTAAGTTTAAAGACACATTATCTTTCCTCTTTAAAAACAGGTTATTTAATATTTGGCTCTGCTTTTAGAAATTTTATGAAAAAAAAAAAAAAAAACTGTATGATCATGATTATCCAACAAGGGGACTGAATAAAATTTCGTAAAGTACAGAAATGTTTCATCAAGTTTTGATTTAGTTATCGATTTTTTCTTTAAATTCGTCAAATAATTAACGCTTTGACAGATAATTTTAAAAACTTTAAAAGGCCTTTATAAAAAAATGGATTGTTTAAATATCTTGCGATGTAATTCTTTGGCATTTTTGAAAATAAAAATCTTCTCTCTTAATTGCTGCGTTTTGGCCCCTTTATAATAATGAAAGTCGAATCGTTTCTTTTTTCACTGCAACTGTATCTTTAAATAGCAGGTCAAACACATGACGGGAAGAGTGATTGCGCGTCTTACACACAATATTACGAGGAATGGTGCATTAACAATTTCACATTGGGGAGATCGAAAGACAATGTGCCTCACATGAAAAGATGGTATGAACATTTCTATAATACTGCCCGATTAGAAAATGCAATACAATTTTAGAACATCGAACAAGAACATACACAGCGGCTGCTCTATGAGACTACGTGTTTCGAATTGGATAGAAAATGTTTTAAAAAATTTCGTAGCGTTAGCGTGCGTTTAGATGCGATTTGGCTGCAAATGATATGGGAAACCAGAGATACACCAGACACAGTCCAACATTCAACACCTAATATCACAGTTAATACAGTAAATATACACTATGCTACTGCTATCAAATGTGGAAAAATTCTCAAGAGATTTCTCTGCACTGCGAGAAAGAGGGGATTAAGGGGGCGGGGTTTCCTCTTTGACTTCTGTACAGATGCTAAGGGAACATTAAGTAGGGTACAATGATCTATCACAGCAGAACCTGAAAGATTTAAGTGAGGAGAGTTGACACACCCAGTGGAATTCTCCCCCGTTTCACATCAGTGTCTTGTAGTAGTAGTAGTAGTAAAAAAGTAAAAGAATCCAACAAAGTAAAAATATAAAAAAGGAAATATTCACCTTCGTACACTGGGGACCGCCTCCCGTAAGTGCAGAGAATATATATTTTATATTTATGTATATATTTATATATTAGTATAACACAAATTGACTTTTAGCCACAGCAACACAGTGTTGTTGAAGTCATATCAATAGATGATATACATATACAGAAGAGCTTCCTCAACGAATCAAAGACACTCCAGCTGCCATTTACAACCTCCGCTAGCATTGATGGGCTTATGCAAGAGTGTCTGATATTCGGAGGTGATACTGTGTATATGTATATACTATATAATATAATATATATGTATACGCGTGGTGTCTGTACAGATACACAACACTTTGAAGGCTAATTGGTGTGAGCAGCAAAAGGGGCATGGTACCCCGTTCTCCCTCGTTAATGGCACTGTGTAGAAAAAAGGCCGTGGGTTCGCTGCTAGCACCAGTCGTCTTCATGCGGGTCGTGGTGTCGTGATGGTCCCTTCGTCCTCACGACCATGGTCAGTGGCTCCCTCTGCCTCTGCCCAGGTTTATATCCGTTGGGCAGGGGCGAAGAAGGCAAGTGGCGGGAACCCCTGCCAATGGCGGCGGCGGCTTCGAAACTCAATGGCTCAATGGCCTTAAGGTGACCCTCCCTGTGGTCTTTGTTCAGGGAGGGCCCAGCGGTCCTTTCCCTCCAGGGCTGGTTGTGGGTAGGCGAGGCACTGAGTTTTGGGAAATTGATGCTGGACCGGCTGGGCTGGGGCACCGTTGGCGAGTGGGAGACGTCTGGGAAGTTGATAGCGTCCGACGACATCACGTTTGCGTCCAACTTCAGGGTTGAGGGCTTGGTGGGAGTGGGGGGCAGTCGGCGGCCCCTTCGAGGATGCACCAGGGGTAGGCTGTGAACAGAGGAGGGGCTGGGACTCCGGGAGCGGTAGTGGAGGTGCGATGTACCGTAGTATTCACTCTGGGTGGGTGTAGAAGGGGTTGGACTGGGTGTCCGGGAGCGTCTGTCTAGCCGAACGCTGGGGTAGACGGGGCTGTGGCTTCGACTCCTTGAGTGCGGCGAGGGTCGGTGACGCCACGAGGGCTTAGGAACTGGAGATCGTCCTCTGGCAGGGGAGTAGTCTCGCCTTTTAACTGGAATTGAAAAAGAAATGCATATTAGAGGAATAATTTGGATAATGAAACTAAATTTTTGCAGTAATTGTCAATTACCCGTATACCGATAATATTTCAAAAATAGAGAATCCTTGGGGATTCAAGAACTAATTCTCAACTGATTATGTTGAATAAAATTTTATCTCGTATTCCATATTAGATGTAACAAAAACGAACAAAAGAAAAAGAAAAGGGGAAAAAAACACCAATGCTTTGAAGTTTTAATAAATTTTTCCATCCACTATAACATTACACATAATTTCCTTCAGTATATCAATTTCTCTTTCATGAATATGCGCAATTTTGTCTTATTGTTTAATTTTATGCATCATCACCAAAATTTTGACGGATATTAACATATAAAAACAAAGTAATGGAATATCTATTTTTATGCAACTCACATCTACTGGGTAATTCCGACGAACAAAATTAAGAACACATAATTTAATACTTTTTAACGTTACACTTTGTAAAATTTGAGTATTATTGATGACGAGCATCAGAATATTGAGCCACGGTGAGTTGACGAGGACAACACCTAAACTGACACCCCACACTTCAAACTTTCACACCATGCCAACGCGAGAACTTTCAGTATCGAAAGATTTCATGTGTTTCACGCGACAGATCTTTAATGGCCAGGATTCGAATTTGTTGCTCGATTGGTACAACGTCGGCCACGAGTTTATGACCGTGGTCTCTCGATTATTAAGGCATCAATAAGGTTGAGAATAATACAGAAAAAAGGGGAATGCATGCAAAAGTGAGATACTGACTTCTGGATCTTCCTCTCCTTTTGTTCTCGTGCTTCTCGTGAACAAATTCAGCCATTCCCGACGCGGCTTCAGTGAAGTTGATGTCACAGTGATGGGGACGGCGGGGAGAGGGGGCGCGGTGCATAGGGGTTGGGCAGCGACCATGGGGTGGGGAAGTCGGCGATCTTCCACCGAACGCGGGAGAAGGCGTTCGAGGAGGCTGACCAGCAGGTTGCAGGTGACCATCCCGGCCCTGAAAGAAGCAAATATTAGAGTAAAAAACATTTAAAAAATATAATTTCAGAAAAAAAAAAACCTTCTTCCATTCCAAGAAATTAAAAAAAAAAAATCTAATTCATCTTCCTCTGTAGTAATCGATAATTAGTCTTGAGTAAGTTACCCTTCCGAAATAATGGAGCTCCACACACAAAATTTTTTTTAGATCTATTTACATGACTTTGAAAAGTTACAATAAGATAGTACTCATATCAATGATTTGTTAGGGGAACGAGAGGGAAGACAAGAATCAGCAGCCCTTCAACATTCGTTGCGTGAGTTACAATTAAAAAAAGAAACAATTCTAAGGAGAAAGCCGTGAAGGTCTCGTTTTCTTTCGTGCCTCTTTTTCATACTCGGACCCTATGGCAGCTAAATTCCCACGCCATTTAGTCCCTTTATATCCTTTTGCCCTATATTATTTAATGGTCAATTAGTGTATGCCCTGTGTTCTTTATTCTTATGCTTTCATTTTTCAAGTTCATTGACCCAAGGTTGTTTTGCCTCTTTTTATTATTGTGTGGAATGCTACAGTTTCCTGTTATAAGGGGTATGTGGAAAAATTTTCAAATAGTTTGGAAAGAAATGCTGCTCTCCTTTTCACTATATATTGCTCCTCTTATCTATATTGTTACATGGAAATCAATGCTATTAAGTGCATATGAAATAGCAAAAAATATCGAAGGTTTCCTAGGAGTTACATTCCCCCCCCCCAATATTTGAAATTGTTCCCAAATATTTCTTAAAGATATTAAAATCTTCAAAAGGAACTCAATAAAGTGAAGAAATGTTTTAAGACTTCAGAAAAATATAATAATTTTTTTGCTCTTTGTCTAGGTTTGGAAAGGAAAGTAGAAATTCCATAGAATTAACATTGACGTATTTGAAGTATCCAATAGACTGGAGCTTCGGAATAGAATATTATTTATAAAAACAAATTTCCAGGGAAATATGAATGGTTTTGTAAGAACTCAAATTTGCAGTGTTCAACGAAAGTCGGGCAAATGTCGTCACCTGAGTGTAAGTGGGTTCTCCTCCGCTGTCGTTTCCTTTTTTCTTTCGTCGACTGCTTCCTCTTCTCAGGAAACTGAAAGATCGGTTCCACTTCTTGTCCTCACTGTTGTGGTTCTTGTCGATACTGGAAGACAGATGATAATGCATTTGAATTAATATTTAATATTAATAATTGGACGACTGAAATTATTTCCTTAAGAATAGGATAATAATAAGGTATATACATCGTCAAGGGGAAGATTTGTATCGTATCGGTTAAGTGATTCAATATAGCTTTCTTACATATGTTGAACCACTTTAGAATATAGGAAACTTTTTCAATACGTATTTAATTTGAAATTTCAAATTATTATTTATTTCGGCAATAAGTTTTATAATATACTCTTAAGTTTGCGTGATAATCTTAATTCTGAAGTAGAATGAAACTGGAGGAGTTGGAATATGTCTGTGGATGCTGAAGATTTGAAACATCGATGTAGGCTGGATTTAGATTTAATGAGCTTGGATTTTATGCGTTAAAATTTTTTACATTTTTAGAAAAGTATTCGATGTTATGATTGGCTGATAACTGAAGCTGAACACGTCAAATCTTTCCATGAATATATCTTTTCAGTTACTTTAATTTATTTCGGATAATCTTAAAACACAAAATTCACATTCTAAATATATTTTTAACACCCTTTTATACGCTTCACTTGTATGTAACGGAATCTTGAAACTCAATTTTTACCCACTTTAAAAGGTCAGATTGATTCGAAACTTTTCTCACTTGTCCAGGACTGATGACAATACAATAATTTAATAATTTTGTTCCATTGTCCTTATCAGGATCATCAGGATTTACGATTTTCCATTTTCAGATCCCATTTCCAGATTTGGTGAATAATTCTAGATTTGTCGGCTAATTCCAGATTTGGCGACTAAAAGATGGTTACAACTTAGTCGCCAAATCTGGAATTAGCCAGATTTGGGGACTTTCTTACTTAGTTCGATTAACTATAAAAGGGTGTTTTTAATTTTTTTTTAAAACTATAATTTATTATATTATATTTTTATTTCAGTCTAATACATGTTCTTAACACTTATAAACACTTTTAAACGCAATTTCAGCTTTTATCGTAAATAAAACTTGGTATAAATGATTATGGAATTGTTTATTATTCAGGCAAATAAAAAATTGGTTCAAATTGAAATGAATATTAAATCAAAATGTATCATTCTTTATATGAAATGACTATTCTGGATTATTTTTCCATCTGAAAATATGCCTACGAGTTTGAATATTTCATTATTCTATCACATTAGGTGAGACACTCTTGGCAATGGCCGCAATAAAAGAGTACATTTTCGTGGCAATGTATTTCTACTTAATTATTAAAACTTTTCGTAATACCGGATGTCCGAAAAGTAGACTATCAAGCTTTAATTACAAATCAACAAAGATATTCCCTCACGGTTTTTATGTTTCACAGAGAAAATATAAATTTTTTTTTGTACAATATTTTAATGCCCGTTCTCAATGTGCACACCATTAGTCGCGCATAACACATCGAGTTCATACAAGTAACGCCACATTTTGTTTCTGATTTTACGCTATCTGTCGTCTTTCATTCCGCTTCTAAATTGTGGATCTTGAAGGTGGACTTCGTTTACGGGCAGTCTGAAATTTACACTGTACATGTGTTGCAGATTTAAATTCGATAAACCATGTTACAACTTGCGCTTGTTCTTGCAGTAAAGCCATTTTGAAAAGAGCATGTTGTAAAACGGGGGCGTAGCACCATCTTGTTTGCATTTAATGAAACAGAAACTTCAGTCTTTTCTTAATAGAACATAAAAAACCGTTTGCGAAAATCTTTGTTTATTGTTAATTAATTTGTGAAAGTGTAGCCATATTTTTTGGCCACCCTATAGTATCATTGAAAAGAATAACCTTTCACTCCGAGAAAAATAAGACAGAGTGGGCTGTAAATAGGACTCATAGATTCCTACCTGAGATTGGATCTGTGCACGGACCCTTGCCTCGACAGTGGCAGATGGGAGTCTGCGTCTTCGAACTGGTCTTCGTCCAGGTTGAGGCTACCCTGACGCGAAGGCATCACGGCCCCCATCAGCCTTTGTAGCAAGGACGGCCGCTGGAGGGAGACAACACTCAAGTAAGGGGTCGTAATCACATGATCTCATAGAAGAAAAATCTCTTTTATATGATATTAAAAAAATATTCATGCAGATTCTGAGCTTAAATAGAGAAACATATACATTTTTTAAAATTATTATAAATGCAAAAACTATTTTTGTTTCACAGGGTTCCCACATGCTATAAAACCTGGCCTTCCTATTAAATGAAATTTAAAGGTAATAATAATTCGATTTGAGATGGAATTTTTAAAAATTTTTTTAGTCTCAATCGTGTTATTGTACACATATATAGAATGTTTTTGGAAGAAGTACATTATTTGCTGTACAGCGAGCTCTTCCGGCTGCATATTTCTGACACACACGGTCTGATATAATCACTTTATAATTCTTTTTTTTTCTGTGCATTACTTAATATTATTTTGATGTTTAATTTTACTATTTCTTTCATTAATGCAGTAGTGGAATTATGCAACAAATTATTAGCATTGCAAATTATTAGAACAATTAACCTTTCAAGTTTGAACCGTTGGCGAGAAACAAGAACTGTTCCGAGTTAGTATGTCACTTTACAAACTCTCACTCGACATGAAGTAACACTTTCGAGCCCCAGGTGCCATTGAAATGTAGTAGACATCATAATGTTTATGGCACTCTATGGAAAGCAATACAATTCGTACCAGTGAAGAGTCGATCACGAATTGAACTCATCTTCTGGCAAGGTTTTCTTTCTAAAGAGTAAAATATCTATTTTATTTGTTCTAAAGTTCATTAATTAATGAATTATTATTCAATTCATTCCTTTTGAGACTTTCTTCGATTAATGTTAAGGAATAGAACCAGAATTTGGTATGTTTTTTCAAATATAAATGAAATGGAAAATTAGTATAATATTCTGGCTTTGCTATCCTTTAGAGAACAGCATATTTTATCATACTTCAACCTTTTAACCGAGTTCATCCGTTTTTTCTGGTCTAAAATGTGCTTCGCGTTTTTTGCCTAGACCGTAATGTTTAATGGGCGTGTTAAAATGAAAAAATAAATAAAAATATTCATGGAATATTTTGAAGTTTTAGAAATTTATTTTGTTAACAGATGTATGAGTTATAATAATGCAAATTTTTATGAAAATTGAGGCATTTTTCTACCTAAAACTATGTTCCGCGTTTAGTTTAGGCTGCTGTGCTTTTGCCGAAGACAGCCTAAACCTAATTTATTTATTTATTTTCTTATATATATATATATGTTTTGTGTAAATCTGCTTAGATCAAAAAACAATTCTTAAGAACTTTAATAGTCTTAAATATTATTAAAACTTCAAGTTCTTTTCATATACAATTCCTGAACTTTACCCAGTATAGTGCTCTTTTTGTTTAAGTAATTTATAAACAATTTTAAAAAATGAAAACATCAAAGCTTAGTTCTGAAGCATAATGAAATTGTGATCAATGATATTCTGAATTGAAATAGAAAGGTTACACCATCATAAAAATTAGACTCTAAGACACGTTACTTTGCTTTTTATTTGTTACACTTATAGTTGAATATTTATAAATAAATTGTGTAAATTTTATGGTGGATATGTGAAGTGACTAGCAGATAACTAAAACTGAATGTAGGAAAAAAATGTTACAATCAAATAAATTAAACACCTTTTATCTAGCAATAAATAGTATAGTAAATTTTTAATTAAATAATTTATTCAAGCTACAATGTAATAAACAGTATATTTTTTTTAATAACAATTTCTAAAACATAATTTTTTTCAAAAAAAAAACAAACCCTTCCTCAATAATAACATTATTACACACAAATTATATAATCAGTATTTTTTCTATAACATGTGGCAATATAATTGAAGTTTTTCGGATATTGTTTTTTCTGTTTTTGACTTAGAAAAAAGTAAAGATTTAAGAAATAAAGGTAAAATATTTTTAAACTTAGCGTGGGAACCCTGAAATATATTACAAAAACATGCATATACTGTAATCATCACAAAATGATGGCAAACTGTAGTATGTTTCATATATTAATTTTTAAGGAAATGTGTATAATATGTGTTCAGGTTCTAAGATCTTTAATGGGTCTAAAAGTAGTTCTTTAACATTTCTAATCCGTTTCTTCAAGTATACTAAAATTTTACTTACAATTTAATTTTTTTTTGTATCAGACAAATTAAAATATCTTATGAATAAAACTTTTTAAAATGATATGCATGATGCAATTTGTTAAAGTGTGATTATGAATAGATTAATTGTTTTTGTATTTTATTAAAATATTGATGTAATTTTGTTGAAAATATATAGTGATATATTTTTCAAATAATACTTCTCTTTAAGGAAAACATTATTAACTTTTTTGTCTGTTTGGCAAATTTGTCTCATTCTAAGTAAATTATAATACACAAGCTATGAAACAACTATGTCTGAAAATTTGAAAAAAAAAAAAAGATAATTAATGGATTATATTGCACTAATTTCGATCTGACGCGCTGAAAACGAATGGTTCATATAGTCTACTTTACTTTTAAACATATATAACGATGTTGCTTCTTTTGATTTATTTCTCTTTCATATATCCTTTGATTCCCCCCCCCCCCTAAAGTATAAAATGGGAAACAATGATGCATTTTTAACGCTCTAGTTAAGGTGACATACGCGTTGTATTTACAATAAAAATAAGTAGGAAAATAAAAACATCATGCTTTTAAGGGTTTTGACGCTTATAACTCATTTTTTATTGCTATTAATTATTAGAAGTCAAGGACGACTTTCACGAATTCAGATGGTTTTTGAATTTTTAAAATAAAAGTCGTCTCATTACTGTTTGAATGCATTCTTATTCGTTGATTCTTCCATACTAGAATGAAAGATTCTGCCGGTCTATGTGTGTTCAGCTTCTTCTTCTTTTCAGCAATTTAATTCCATTGTTTGTTATTAATTATGCCGGGTTTCATTATTGAAATTTCAATAGAATGAGGGCAACAAAATATGTGAGTTGAATCTCCAAATAGCACCTCTACAGAAGAAAAGACTTTTAAATGGATTTAACTATATAAAAAGTCTATGATTGTTTTAAGCAGAGGTTCTAGAACTTTTTGTCTCATAAACACCTTGCCATGATTTTCGGTTTTGGGTAGACCGCTGCTTAAATAATATTCAATTTTTGCGAATTTATAAACTTAAATGTCCTTTTGAGACCGCTGGTATAGAGCTACTTACTTTAAAAGATTTAAATTTTCAACTGTAATGTGTGAAGTATAGTGTTTAAAGCTTAAGAAACACATTTCAATTAAATTAAAATTTAAGTAACACACAAAATTTAAGTAATACATAAAATAACTGTTACATAAAATAACTTGCTAACAAATACATGTTTATAACGGAATGAATGAATGTGGTGCTTCAGTAACAAATTTTCAACATTTGGCATCCATCTTGTCAGGTTTAACCTTGTAGTAGTGTCTAATCCTTTTCTTTCTTTTTTATTTTGGAGATTGGCAACCATGTGGAAACTCCTCACTAGGAAATACATCTAAAAACTTCCTCACGATATTCCATGATTTGGGACAAATAACAGCTATGTCTTTTAAAAACCAAAATTGCTCTTGTATCCGTTTCTAAACTTAACTTTAAGATCTTCGTTAGTGCCTATTCCGATCAGTTCCTATTGTAATAAATTTTTCTTGCAATGTGATTCTATGAAATGATTGTTCATTGTGGTGTTACCTTAATTTCTCTCTTTCAAACCTAGTTTAAAAATCTGAATAAAGGGCAATTACAGGCTGAACAGTGACAAATTGAAAAAATTCGCGACCTCCAATATTATACTGCTTTATAGCTTAATTTTGGAAAGAAACACTATAAAATATCCTTTTAATAAAATTTATGCTGTCACCTTGTAACTGCAAATTAATCTCATTAAATTTAGTAAATAAATCTGTGAAATCGGTAAAATCTAGTTTCCATTTGATTAAAGCTTCCTTTTAAATTAAAAGTCACGATCTGGTTTAATGAGAGCCATTGTCATAGACCCCCATTTGCAGCTCATGGACCCCCAAGTTAATTTTTCGTTGATGTGGGCCCCTTGCAGGTCGTCATAGATCCCTAGGGGTTGATATAGACCACTTTGGTAATCATTGGCTTAAAGGAGGTTTTTGTTAGCGATTCGCAACTAAATGTTAACTGTAGGTGAAAGCTATCTAGTGTTATTTCCAGCTTCATAATTATTTCAGTACGAATCAAAATTGTATAGAGAACATATGACTAGATCCTATGATATTTCAATCCAAGAGCTGATTGAAAAAAAAAATTCAACTGGATATCTTTCCCGAGGACGACGATAGAAACCCCATTTGTTGAGCGAAAGTCCCCAGGAGGTATGATAATAATAATACTCACAAGAATTTTGGATCCTATTTGGCACCACACCCGACAAAAATTATTTGGTGCCAAGAGTTGGTGGCACGTCCTTTAAAATAACAAACATAATTTTGGTAACCCTATTGACTATGTAATAGTACGAAATTTATAATTTTTTTTCCATTTTCGCCTGGAGAAACAGGGTCTGTTGTCTACTTCGATCTTTTTTTTTTACATTACATCGAAATTTTCGTTAGAAAGAAGGAAAAAAGTATGCGTATTGTTCTGTATGAAAATTATTTCGTTCTTCTTTCTTACTTTAAATAGTAATTTTCAGAAAGGAGAAGATAACCTATAATTTTCACAATAAGTTTCCTAGTGATAAAATTATGGATGAAAAATCCATTTCAGTCTAAAGAAAAAAAATATCAATATTTTTTAATAAGGCAAGTGATCCCCCCCCCCCATTTACTTTGCTGTTTTTTTTCGTCCCATTTTTCTTTGAAATTCGACTTTCACTTTACGTCATGTGCCTTATTTCATCAGCAACAGTATAATCCTCGATTTTGAAACGTGCGCCACTTGTTTCCTGCTTCAAAGATTTAAAATTTGAAAATCATGCTCAGTGGCATCTTGGTGCAATTTTGAAGTCGTCACACCGTGGAGTACACCAAAATAGGAACTGACCCACTTAAGAATATGACAGAAATTCAAATTTCTCTTATAACGAGTTTTTTCTCTTCTTTGTTAAATATTCCACTTATCTCTTCAACACATATACATTCCAGAATTCAATACTTTCTTAGAGATATTAAGGTGGAAATGACTCTCACAAGATCAATGGTTACAAACAGTTTTATACCTTTGAAAAAAAATTGATGCATTTTCTTGATTGATTTAAAAATGTTAATGTTGTAATGAATGTATTTCTGATCGAAAAGTTACAATATACGTACAATTTTATTTAAAGACTATACACTTTTCAAAAAATTATAATTCTGAATAAACGAATAAATTTATCTAAATGATTATATACTGATATATTATATTTTGATACATTGATGTTTTAGGTATTTGGAGGAGGGTTGGTTTATTCGGGGACATGTTTCCAAAACA
The DNA here is from genome assembly GCA_019973975.1 of Trichonephila clavata. Classification (NCBI taxonomy): domain Eukaryota; kingdom Metazoa; phylum Arthropoda; class Arachnida; order Araneae; family Nephilidae; genus Trichonephila; species Trichonephila clavata. Next base: position 234,189 of record BMAO01032401.1, on the reverse strand, counting down.
AAGCAAAACTTTTGAGGAAAAAACATAAGCAAATTATAGATTGAAACTTATAATAAATGTTATTTCACATTTTACACAAAAAGTATTGAAGATGAATACATAATCAAAGCATTTATAAGTAGAATTATTTGGAGTGTGTTATTTTTATACAAATGGATATCACATTATCACATATATATTTTTCTTTATTTTTCTAAATTGTGCATTTTAATGACTTAATTGATGAAATATATTTAATTAACCTAAATCTGAAAATTTAATTAAAAAATATGAAATTAGAAAGAAAAAAATATGAACAAAAATATATTAGCTCCAGATTACACTTTAGAAATTTTCTCTCAATTAATATCTACAAAGTGATAACGTGTTAAACTGATGTAAAATTTAAGATGAAAAAACTTAATGTTTTACATCATTTTAATAATTTAACAACACAGAATAAAATATTATGGCTATTTTGAGAATTCTTGGTAATGTTTTTTCCCCTTGGTCCAAAAATTATCTTCCAAAATCCCTCATTTGTTCTTCCTCTTGAATACTCTATGATCTAAAAAAGTCAGGTGATTTTATATAGAGAGTGAATAGTTTCTACAAACTACCACACAAGTGAAGTACACATTGAAAGCAATCTAGATAGAAGTTGTACTACAAGATTGTACTGGAGAAACCATACTACGCATGCCAACATTTAGTGAGAAATGGCTACTCTAGTACAGGTTCTATAGAAATAGAAAAGGAAGGAAAGAGTGTACTATACTACCGGCGAATCTGAAGGATCAGGAGATTGGGAAGGATTCTCCTGCAAATCAAAGACAACAAGATATCATATCTCAGCTTCAATAATATACTACACTCTATAGACTACGTAAAAGCTTCTCATACGAATCATTGCTTCGAGTAAAGGATTGTTCCACTGTAGTGTAGACTCATGTCATGTTATGTAGTGCATATTAGCGTACTCACTGCTCAGCGCTTTTTTGTATACCCTCTTTGAAGAAGGACATTAGTTGCAGGCCTTACCTTTTTCATCTGCCCAATCTTTGGGAAGTTGAAGATGGTCTTGAAGAATCAGCATTCCACTTCCAATCGAATGTTATAGTTGTCCAACAACCGATGTCCTTCATCAAGTGGTACATTAACAACTAATGTCTTCCTTTGCGAAGGGTATAGATCAATTGTATTTCAACTTTAGTGAGATCATTATCGTTGTGTGGTAAAATCTTCCCTTTTAAGAGTTAATAATTCAGTAGGAAAAGATTTAAAACATACTAACTGAGCCAGTAAAAGTAAAATTACCTCTAACGTATTAGCAACGCAATTTTCTCTTGGTTTTGATGACAACAAAGATAGTTTATCAAGTGTTATTAGAACACGAGGGCATAAATTTATTCCTCTACATTTGGCACAGGCTATGGAGATTTTGGGTTTTGGTCGTGAGAATATATAAATACCTTAAAAATTTAATTTAATTTTTCAATTTCTTCTTTCTTTGTAATGGATGTTTTTACCTAGAGACTCAGAGATACTAATATAATGCGTTAGTGTTGAAAAAATTATCAGAACATTCGGGAGGAAGCATCCGTAGATTCTCTCGAATTTATATTAATGTGACATGTATTGCTTAATAAAAATATTAGATGAAATGTAAATTTTGTAAACACCAGTTTAGATTTTGTACAGAAACCTTTATATCTAATTTTACATTTATAGCTTTAAAATTTACAATAAATGCGTACTTCCAATTAATTTTTATAAACTTTTTAAACAAAAATATTATTAAATTCGTATGAGAAGTGCAAACATTCTTTTTACACACTATACAGGTTTTACAAAAAAGTGACTACTATACTCTATAATAATAAATTAACTACAAAGTATTCTGAACTGTATAGGAAGGTACTAAAAGCATTATTTCTAATAATTTTGTGTGTGAAAACGATTCATTAGCTGTTCCGATAACCGAGTTTATTCTTACTAATTTAAACATTATAGTTAAAAAAACCAATGAAGTCATTTTGAAAAATACCTTCCATTAACTAATACCATGAAAAATTCAATATTTTATGTTTTGAACAATTCTCAAATGTAATTTTCGTTAAAGAGATCTGCTTTTATTGCATCCTTTATTGAATAACAAAATATTTAAAAGTATATTTGCTGTAAAATATTTAAATTTAAGAAAAAGAGATTCTTTTAAATATTTCAGTTACTTATTTATATAAATATTTTATTTTCTCTGCATTTTTTTAAAGAAACTTTTTTTAAACTTTTGTAAATTAAAAACCATGAGTGGTTTGAAAAGATAAACTTGTAATATAATTTTTGTATTTAAACATTAAAATTTAAGTCAAATATTCAGAGCTTTTCTTCTTCTTTTGAATAAATATTTTTAAAGAAATCTTGATTAAGTATTCAATAGATTCTGAATTTCTAACTCTAATGTACTCTACGTAATTATCATGTAAATAGACTTACTTCATATTGAATTATGGAATATATTTTATTATACAATTAACTAAATACAAAAGAATCAAATTTTTATGCAATAAAATAAATGTATCCTTCAAAATAATAGCTTAATAAATATCTTAAATAAACACAAAGTCAAATTTTACTAAATATAAAACGATATGTAAGTGTTTTTTAAATAGATTTGAATAGATTTTTAGAGTAACACATATAGAAATGTATGGTATACAATACTACAAAATGTAAGACTAAAACATTTTCTATTAGTAAGTTTAGAATATTTCTAGTTTATATATATATATATCTGTATAAGAAACACTGTATATCTTCGATATAATGAAAACAATGGTTAATTCAGTTGTTGAGCTTTTCTCAAAAGAGAAGAGATTTCCAACAGTCCGAATGAGCCAAGTACTTACAGACAAGGCATTGCCAGCCAATTTACCAAACCGTGTTTGCTTCCAGCTTTCGTACATCAGCAAACCTGCATAGATTTTACCAACGGTCAGTTGCCTTGCCCCCAGCACTGAAAGAAAAAAAACCCAGCATAATTATGCATGAGTATTTAGAAATATAATTTAATTTATTAAAATGTAACCCATGTATGTTTTAACTTTTCTTTCATTCATGCAATGTGTAGATATTGGTGTGCAAAGAGTTAAGAAAACAATTCACAGGACAGCCCCTGCCTGACATGGTACAAACAACAACAACCTTGGACACGGGGAAAGTGGGCCTGTGTTCTCTTCATCTATTCAGTCTAAACACTGGTTTCTGAAGTGTTCACATATGTGAAGAACCAGGAACCCGGTACTACCCTCCAGCATCATGTAAGTAGACCACTATGAAGATACCACCCGGACGATATAGTGGTTAGTGACGCTTACTGTTGTGCCATTGAGCTTGGGTTTGAATCCCGGAGAAGGCATGGGTGTTTGTAAATGTATGGTGTCTGTGTGACATGAGACACTCTAAACATTCATCGAGCAGCAAGTTCCCTTCGATGTTTGGTGGAAGAAAAAGAGAGGTGGGAGGCCTCTAGACAAACCCCCAAGGTGTTATCACTCAAAATTAGGGTGGAACCGAGCCAAAATGTGCTATCACCTGCATAATATTCAAAGATGCTGCTAACGACAAACGTAAAGCAAACCCTTTGCCACGATGAATTTCGTGGGCCTTAATCTGACAACGTCGATTGGGTGGCATTAGGAACAACACTTTGGAGATGGTGGTGTTAAAGTCTGATCTGGAGTGGTGCTGGGTGGACATTCAGAGATGCATGTCTTGTAGGAAGGCATCTTGATTACTCTAAGGTGAGGCATTAAAGCCATAGGCGAGACTTTTCAAAGGGGATTTGGCAAACAATTTATTTTTATGGAACACTTCTCCACATAGGGCTCGGATAATCGATGAATACCCCAAGATTCAGAGGATAGAGTAGTCCGCCAGATCTTCTGACCAAGATCCGATTGAACATAGCTGGGAGTATTGGCATAGCAAATGCATTTCATAACCCTTACTGAACCCTCCATGAGACAAGAGGTACTTAAATTACTTAGAGTGAAATTTCTTGTTCCAAGGCCTCACAAGTCGTTATGAGAGTTGCCCTGCTGTGAGAGGCGATCATACACTATAATACCTCTTTCGACATCATTTTTGAGCTTCCGTGTTTTCATGAGCATATATATGATAATGAGCAAGTGCGTTAATTTCTTTTTATTTTTTAGTAAATCTTTTAAGGATTTTCATGCCAAATTACATTTGAATTGGTTCAGTAGTTCTTGAAAAATCTGCAAAAATGTGCTTGTTCCTTAGCTTTTGCCCACCAGAGTGCAGAACTTAAACTCGGAGCATTTTGGGTAGAAAAAAATGCTCCAACTGTAGCATCATATTCAAACTTTACTGTTCTATGAAAATTAGCACATAATATGTCCTTTTCAAGTAAAAAGAATATCCCTCATTTAGAACTGATAATAAGTGGAGTTTTAAGTGTACAGGCTGAAATGGGAAAAAATTAAATATGTATTGAACTTTTCAAAGTTTTATGATTCAAAGGGATAAATGTATTTGTATTATAAGTACAGAAATGTAAATGAATACTGGTGTACCTAAAAGTTTTTTCTAGGTTCCATCTACCATTTTTTGATTTAAAACGAGAAGAGAGTTTAGAGATTTATTTATCGAGTGATATTTAAAATTATAATTTGCAAATACTAAACTCTAAACAAGGAAAATTATAAATTAAAAATATTTTGTATATATATATATTACTTTCCATGAAATTTTAGAAAACTGGAATCAACACTTAGTGAGACATTGTAAGATGCACAAACGTATTTTCTTCTCTCCTTATGTGCTTTAGTAGAGCCCAACGGCCACATCTCTATGCTTACAAAAACATATAGAATGTTTCCGCTGTGCATAAAGTTCGCATATGGTAACTCATTTTAATCAATCGCAAGTCATCTGAAACAATGTTTCTTGCTACTCAGGAGATTTATGAGTTGTCCCTTGTGCTTACGACTGGACATTTCAAAAATCAGTTGTGCTAGCCGAAATACTAGCAGCACAAAACATAGTTGTGAAAATAGCTTCCCATCTTCATTTAAAAATTAATGTTGATGGTAAGTATATATATATATATATATATATATACTCTTACTACGGCGATATAAAGGATTAAAATAACGTGATTATAGCTACTGATGTATCGTTAAAGGATAGAATTTAAAAAGCAAATAAACCGTACAACATTTAAAAAGCTGTTTGATCTTTTGTATGACTTTTTTATACAGTTAAAATCCAAACAATGAGATTCTATTTTAACATAAGCATACTCAATGGATCTTTAATTCTATAAGTAATTTAAATGGAGATGTGCAGTAATTATCTCTATGCTAACCGATGATTCAAATGTCTGCAATTGAGACAATACAAGACGTTCGGTTAAAGACTTAATTTTGAAAATAGGTTACATTGAGCATACTTTGCTTTTTAGTGTTTTATTGCATTAAAATTTTAAATGGTACAATATTTAGTTCGAAAAAAAAAAAAGGATAAAGGCCTCAATTACTTTCACTTGGTGGAACGAGGCGGTTTAGTTGTTTTTTGGCTTGAAGAGGCCACAGCTTCTTGATAGTTTCTCTCAATTCAGCATCCGCTACATCCATTTCTTCAGCTGAAATTATGATAAAAAATTATTTCTCGTATAATTATTGTACTTTCACTGGGTTTGTATGGCATCTATTCTTACTAAGCTAAATTTAATCTATTCCAGAATTTAAGAAACAGACACTAATACAAAATTGACTATTAGTCAACAGAAACGGGTAGCAAATAGAAATTAAGGTTTCGTGATGAAACAAATTAAATTTCTAAGCTACTGTAAGGGAAATTGTAACTAATCTGTCTTGCCGCAATATTAATTTTTCTTTCCGACTGCATACAAGAACACCATTATATTAAAAAAAATTAGAAAGTTCAGTTCACTTCAGTTCTTTGCAAAGGTATCTTCACGAAACAAACGTGGACTCGCTGGAAGAATATGAATTAAAACAGTTAAATAAAAACATACGATATAAGAATTTGAAATGAGGGTGATGCTCGTTCAAAGATACATTACTCATTGTGCACATAATGATACATTACTCTTTACCATAAGAAAATACTTTTAAAGAGCGTTTTAATGAACATATCCTAATCCAAATATTCAAAAGGCTAAGAGTTTACTATTGTACTACTATGGCCAACTTAATTTTGTCCTTTACTGTCTGGATATACTTCTATTTTTACTTAGATTTATAGCTATTAAGTATACATTTTTATTAATTTTATCTTAAGAAAATATTAAGAAATGGTTTGTAATATACACTCATGTCCATAAATTAAGGATAATGAAGTTCAGGCAAAGAAAGAGACAGTAGCAAAACAAATTTGACTTATTTGTAAACTCTATTTATTAAACAAAAGGTAAAGAGCAAAAAAGATGCTATATGTTTGACATAATTAATAAAAATTGCGATTTTTACTCCCTGGAGCAAATTTTAAAAAAGAACCTATTTACAAAAAACAGTATAACATGGTTAGTATGATGGTTAATACGGAGTGTGTCTCCCGGACGATGAAATACAGGCCTTACAACGCCTACGCATGCTGAGTATCAAATTATCAATCTGATCTTACTTACTTACTCGGGAGAATCAAGCCCACCCAAGGGGTTCGAGCTGTGAATCGACCCTCCGAGATGTAACTTTATTAAAGAAAACAAAAAGTGTACAAAGTGGTCCGAAGGAGGGACCCTCCCCCAAAATTCTGAGAAAAGGGGGGGGAAATACAGATGGAAAGCTTTACAATTTTGTATAACATTGCAAATACAAGAAAAAAAAACACAAACACTGACGCTGTCTAACTAATGAGACAGGAAAGACATGAAAAAAGTAATAAGAGAAGCGAGGAAACCCTCCTGAATGGGAGTTCGAGAAAGGGGAAGAAAAGATAGCGGAGGCCAGACATTTTTTTTTGTTATATTTTGGAAAGAGCAATAATGGCCGGAAGAACTGAAAGTTGAACAATACACACCCTGATAGCAGAACTCGCAACAAATTCCATTCCGCATCCCAAACCATCCCAACCTGACGATCAACAATCAAAAGACTATAGAAACCTTCCCCATCGACACATGGATGCCACACAGAGCAACGACTTGCAAAGCCGATTCTAACGAAAATCACTCCCCCTGCAAACGTTTTCGTTTCGAAACGAAACGAAAGCAAGATCTGCCTTTTCCTCCTCTCTGGTCTTTCGACCACCACGTAAACTATCACCCCCCCCCACTCCCTGATCAATCTGATCTTGGGGAATATTACACCACTCATCAAGCAATGCTCTCCGAAGTTCCGGTAGACAGGTGGGAGGGGGTTGACAGGCTGCAATTCATCGGCCAAGCATATCCCACACATGCTCTATTGGATTCAAGTCCGGTGAGTATGCTGGGCAATCTATACGGGTGATATTCTCCGATTGAAGGCATTCGTCTACAATGTTTGCACGGTGAGGATGGGCGTTGTCATCCATAAACAGAATTTCAGCACCCATGGCGCCCGAAACAAACGTGCATGGTGTTCCAGAATGACATCTCGATAGATGTGGCCTGTCATCGTTACACTCTGAACATGCAGGTCAGTTCGGGAACCAAGAATAATTCCTCCCCAAACGAGCCATCCTGCACCACCATAACGGTGCCGTTCAATGGTGTTCTCTTGGTGGTAACGGGTACCTGGCGCTCTCCATATGAAAGTCCGGCGAGAATCAGACTGCAAACTAAACCTAGACTCGTCGGAAAACATCACACAAGACCACTGTTGCGGTGTCCCCAATGCATGCTCTCTACTCCAGGTTAATCACAGGCGACAGTGAGTTGTGGTAAGGGGAACACATCTAACAGGCCTACGAACATATAGACCAATGTGCCCTAAGCCCCTCTGTACACGGTCTGCCTTGAAACTGTCGTACCGGTAGCTGAAGAGAGCTGACGAGATAGGTCTGATGCTGTGCTCCGTCTGTTTCTTTTGGCAGTAACTGCCAAATACCGGTCCTCATTCGGCGTTGTAACTCGGGGGTGACCTGTGCTGTAACATCTACTCACATGACCATCATCTTGGAATCGTTGCCAAAGCCTGGAGATGACACTCTGGGCGATTCCAAGTTCCTCGGATACTTCGAGCTGGGTACGTCCACGTTCCAGTTGCCGGATAATTCTACCACGTAAAAAATCATCCAAATGCTTCCTTTGTGCCATAACTATGCGGTTATTGCACTGAAAGGCTTTTAAAGCGCTTGTGAACAATTTTACTTCTTTGCCACCATTCCTTATATACCCCTCTTTTACACTCTCGTCAATGTGACGTACTATCCGCGCCATCTGGTGGTTTCCTGTAATTTGCATATTCTTCTTCAAGATGTGTGTGATAATTCTACAGGTGAAATTTTTATTTTAGAGTTCAATCTCTGTGTGATTCTGAATTATCCTTAATTTATGGACATGAGTGTATATTACATTTCAACAATCTCAGCTAAATATAAAATAAATAAAATACAGTTTATATTTTATAATAAAAATTATAAAGCACATTTACTCTAAAATTGTAAGTTAAAAATTGTCCAACAAAAATCGAAGTTAAACAAATAAAGTAATCTAAACATAATAAGGGTTATATATGTAAATTTCAAAATAGATTATAATGAACATCATGCATTACTTTACTTTCAAAATGTATAAAAGGTGATAATTTGTAAACTATTTAGATGTTTTTGGTCGAAAGTACTAAAACTATGAAGAATTTGGCATCTACAAAAAGTTATCTTTCACGTTAGTTATCTCAAATATTTTGTTATTAATCACATCAAAACCAGCGCAATCACAAAAATTATATAAATATTTTTTAAAATTAAAAATCAAGATAATTTGAATGTATTTTAAAATCCCAAATGAAAAATAAAATTCGCCTTAATTTGAAGGATATTAATAGAGGGAATATATTACACACAATTTATTTACAGATATTGATTTTATTGGATAATAATATTTACAATGTACTAAATGACATGTATTTTGTATGCTAATAAATAGCGTGATAGCATATATTTTCAAATAAAATGTAATTAATGAAAATATTAATCAAATTAAATGTGATTTAAATTAAAATGTAATTAAAAACTTACCAGCTCTCATTTTAATACTTAAGTTTTCTCTAATTAATGCAAATAAGGTGGTACTAAAATTCACTTTCATTTCTTCATTTAAAGGCATGTTCATCCGTATTAATTTCTAAAAAAAAATACAGTTTATAAATAAATTAAAAAATTTACTATCTTGTAAACGTAGTTTAATAAATGAACAACAAAGTATTTATGCATGAATTAAACAGTAATACAGTTAAACAATAACCAGTGCCTAAAAAGTCATAGTCTTTTTTTTCCTTGGCAAAAGAAATGGGCCTACTTTCAAATGATGTGGAATCTCACTCTTTGAAGCCCTCAAAGTATTTTTGGTTTTGATCAAGCACATTTTCATACTGAACTTATGACTAGGATGTGTAAACAATCAGTGATCCCAACATTTAGTAGACAAATATATCTGGAATCTATTCATAACCTTGCACATTCCGCACTGCAGTATGGCAGTAAGGAGGATAGTGGTATTTCTGAAAGTGGCGTGTACATTAAGATACTTGATAACGCAAATAGTATCATAGGACTCAAAATCCTCATTACTGTTCTTTTGTAAGGTCTGAAATTATTGCAATATGAAAGAGTACAGTATATTGGCGTCTGTAGAACTTGATTTCAGGGACGTTTGGATTTTACCAGACAGTCGTGCCTCTGTAAGGCACCTTTTTCATTCGATGGATCTGGGAGACAAAACAGGCCTGAATATTATAGATTTCATTTTACGGCTTTCTCCTAGGCATTCTGTAAACTTTCAATGGTTCCATTCCTATGTAGGACTGAATAATAATGAGATAGCTTCTATACCGTGGCCAAAATTGCCTCTACTGACAATTTGCATGAAGATATGACACTGTAATGGAATCTCTTAAATCAAAAAGATGGAATAAAATACACTTTTCACAGCCCCACCTCTCCACTTTTGGTGTTTTGGTACAGGACTACGCTTGTCTCACCCTCTCAATATTCCTAGAAAAACAGCAGATGGCTCTCACGAATTCTGAGTGGCCCAATACCAAAGTTTTTATTTTCTAACGAGGTCGAAGGCTTTTTACTGCGTGTTATTGGTGCAACGTAGATCAAAAGCCGCTTATCCATTTAAATGTTCGGTGTCATGAAAGTTTAAAATACTTTATTTTACTTTTGGATTTCTTGGGATCTTCAGATTCATAGTGATGGTGTAATGTAATTATGCCATAAGGGATTATAGAAACAACACACAACATCATACAGTTAAAGATTTAATATTTTGCTGCCTAATAGAAATATTTCAATAATGAATGCTAAAGACAAGGAAAAACAGTTAAGAACCTCTCAATACCAATATAAGTAAAGGAATATATTATAAAAATATTATCATTATGTATGAAGTTTGATTCATTTTATTTTGGTTTAATGTGTTCGTATATTTCAATATTCCATTTCATTTCCAATAGTGGTTTTCATTTAAAAAAATAAAACTAGTTATCTTTATAAAAGTATATATATTTATATATATATGTTCTATTTCTTCTGTGAGAGAGCTTTTCATTAATTCATTTTTATCTTGAACCATTCAAGACACTGCGCTTTTGGAATATAATTGTAAGTACAGGAAGACTCCCCCCCACCCCCTTAACGGTGTTCTTTGCTTAACGCTCTTTTATTTGAATTGTGGGATTCCTGGAAATTGCTGCGTGCAATTTCGGGCATCCCACAATTCAAATAAAAGAGCGTTAAGCAGAAAACAGCTTTAAGCGGGGTCTTCCTGTACTTGTTATTTCATAACGCTATTTTAGTCCTATGTGTTAAGTCATTGTAGGTCCTATGTATTAAATCATCGCTTAGAGGAACCGTGCCCGTCTCGTAAGCTTAAGGTTGAGAGTTCAATCCCGGCTGGAGTCGATAGATTTTTTGGATACGAAAATTGGAGCACGCATATTATATAATTATGTGGCGTGTGTGTAAAAGACCCATTGAGTATCATTTTGGCTCTAGTATTCTCGGCAAAATTAAATCATTGCAATATTTAGCATCCAACGAGAGCTTGAATTGAATACATTCAAGTGCCAAAAATTTGGTAGCGGGAGCCGCCCCTAGATGGTGCCATCAAGAAAATGGTTTTAACAGTTGGGGATTTGCCATGTCTGCAAAGGCTTAGCTGCCAAAATGCAGCCCATTTAAAAGAGAAAAAAATTAGTAATTGCAATGAAATCCTTTCACATAAAAGTCAGTATGTTTGAATTTTTTAGAAAGGAATATCAATTTATAAATTCAGATTTTTCGATTTTGATGAAGTAAAATTATCAAAAAAGGCCTGCTTAAAAATATACACGCATAACGAGATCACGTTCGGAGACAGCAAAAAAAAAAAAAAAAAAAAATTACCTTGTAAGCTAATCTAGAGGGGCACTTGTTTCCAAACCCTAAAGGTGGATCCATGTTCCTCAGCATGTCGTACATATCCGTGTAGTGAATGAAACCTCTGAAAAATAACAAATCAAGAATTCAATTGCCATTATTTTAATTACATGAACTTATGTTGCTCGTGTGTTTTCGTACTTTTTATTCAGCCTATTATTGAAAGAGCTCGTAACAAGAATTAAACTAGTCAGGAATTCAATGATCTTCACCATTTGCACTCACGCGTATATTACAATATTCTCAAACTGCTAAAATCAGAGCTGTTCAGAATCAGTATTTATCAATTTCAAGCGAAATGAAATTGAAGTATCATTTAAGAGTTTAAATTAATGAACCAAGAAATGGATGTAAAAAATTTTTTCTCTTTCAAAGATTGATGCATTGAAATAGTGTTGAAATATTCGGGTTACTTTTTGTATTTCAACAATGACAATAATATTGTTTTTTAAGAAACTCCAATATCATTTAATCGAATAGTTTCTCTTAAAACTTTTATGGTGGAAGCAATCGCATATATCTGCCTAAATGCCCACTTATAGTATGTAAACATCCTCTATAGTAGAGGTGTCAAACTCGCGGTCCCCAAAGAGCATTTTTGTGGCCCAGTCAAGATATTGGCACACAATAATATATAATAAAATATCAATCAGGACTTACACATTAAATTTTTCTTTTTCTTTTATATATGTTTATTATAATGTATTATTCGAAGTAAATCTACGCTTCTCTAAATTTTGATTTTCTTTGCGGCACATTTTAAGTTAAACCTTGTTTATTGGGTCCAATTCCGCCTTTGAGTTTGACACCCTTGCTCTAAGCATGGGAACAAATAAGATATAAACTCAAGATATTGTATGGGAGCAATTAAGGTATAAACTCAATGAAAGCTCCAATTAAATCTGCCACGTTAGTGAGTGTTTGGTTTAATGCCAAAAGAGCCAGTTTTGGCCATACTGCGCCAAACAATTAATTATACCAAGAAAATATCAATGTTAGTGTGGTTCTAAGCATTTTGTGAGTAATCTCATTTATCATTATTACGATCTTTCTGCCTTTTTTAAAATTTTATATTGATAAATCTCAAATAATGTTCAAGATAATTGCATAAAAGTTGGTGTGTATAATTTTTTTTCGGGAACAGTATTCTGGTCTTTTTTAATGTCATTTACTTAAAACATTTTAAATACTATAATCATCAAAATTTTATTGGATAATTCTGTATGGATTTAAAAGAAATGACGAAGATAACTTTTGGCTTCATTAACCTATTCTGAAATGGGCGTGATTGAGATGTAATGAGTATATGAAAAGCTTACTTACGTTGCGTTTGGATCATATTCTGCCCAGACTCTGATGAATTCGTCCAAATGATGTGCACCTAAGATTGACGGGTCACGAGTGAGGTAATCGAAATTATCCATGATGACGGCAACGAATAAATTAAGCATCTGAGGAATAATAAAATACATTTGGTTAGTCAACAAAGCGCAACTGTAAGCCGCGCGTAAGCCTGTAGCGTAGATGGTCGCAAGTTGTATAAGTAGTTAGTCGAGGAGGGTATATATATGTATAATCATACATACACGAAATGTCTTAAAATACCATGATTTTTCGTGCTAAACAAATAAAGAACTGCCAGTAAGTGAGGAAGTGTAGAATTTCTCCCCCCCCCCGACTAAATTACTGATTACCTTAAACAAGGTTGCTAAATTAAGTTCTGCATAATGCTCGGTGATTTCATATAGAAGGCTATCCGCAAAATTAAACAGATCATCGGGGGTGGAGTAATAGGCACCACGCAATGGACATGATATATACAGAAGATGTTTTTACAAGTCTTTTTTTTTTGGTCTTATCGGTGAATTGACGAGAATACTCTTTGAGCAGAGATTCGTCGGATAGCTAACAAATAATGCTCTGATATTTCACTTAATTTCGGAATTAATGCAATATTTTTATCGCGTTCTCATGGATTAATTCTAATAGCCCAACTTGTTAATGCTTTCTGAGATAATGTAACATTAACAGCTATGCAATAAATCTGAGTGTCAGGACCCAAGAGCTTGAAATACTGCTCTTTTAAATTTATCAATACATTCTTATTGGCATCTAAGATGTATTTAAAACTAAGTACATCTGCTCACATGTTTTCTTGCCATCTGATGGCAATTAATTTTCATGAAATTTGTCGAATTATCATTTGATTAACTCTGATCTAACAAAAGCATTCCCTAAAATGGACAAAAAGGCTAGTTATTTTGTTTTCCATTTTATAATATTTTCATGTTTGGTAATCGGGAACAATTTTTGAAAATTTGTAATGAAGCATGTACTATTCAGCTGAATTCGATGAAAGGCCAATTGAAATATCGATTGTATAGATAATTTTTGATATTATTTATGCATTTTGGAGTCCATTTTTTTCTCTCCCGCATCCACAACAGTTTAATGTTCCAAAGGAAATTTTACTATATACGTTCTCCTTAAAAGTCGGAAATTTATCGAACGCTTTGAAAAATTTAAAAATACAATATGATATAGCGAATGCCAGTATGAAAAAATAGTAATTTTAGGTCACATTATTTTTGGAAAAATTGCCATGCCTCAAAATAGTATTCCTTAACATAGCCTTCACTTTTACCTTTCTGAAAAAACGTAAAAATTAGGATTTTCTTTTAATGTCACACTAGAGCAGGGGTCGGCAACTTTGTAGATGAGGTGTGCCAACTGAATCAACCAATATGAGATCCAGCGTGCCACACTGTAGAAAATATTTGAAGCGATTCTATTTCCGCAACAATGAATTCAGAGTTAGGGAACAGAGATCAAGGACACTGATTTTGAGTTTTAATATATCTGAATTTTGCCTCATTTAAAAATATTTATTAACATAAAAATAAACGTAAAATATAATTATTTCATTAACATAAATAAAAAAATTAAAATTGTACATATATTATGCATTATGAATCTTTTAAAACTATTTTTTAAAATAAGAAATAGGCAACATAAAATATAAGTATTCCCCTTCAATATACTGAAAAAAAAAAGTTTTTTTAAGGTAAACTTTGTCTTTGCACCACTTTACTTCATGTCGCAATATTAGGATTTGTAGCTTTCAATTAGATACAATTCTAAACGTTCTGCTGTTAAACAACTTCAAAATATTTTTCACACGAGAAAAGACTTACTCACATCGATATTTAAAACCAAAAGCACAAATCAAATTACATGCAATTTTCTCTTCAAGCGATTAAATCTCTACAGCAATGACATCCAAAAATTTAACATGGCTCTCAATTTATCATTAGAGTTATATTTTAAAGATTTTTCATTATATTCGTAAATTTTTTGCTTTCCATAATTTGAAAGATGCCAGTCCAATAAATTCCAATTAAAAATTATCAACTTCCATCTACTAAAAAATTGACAAATTTGTTGAGTGCCACTGAGAATTGTATCAAAAATGTGGCAAGAGGGTCATAAGTTGACAACGCCTGCTCTTAAGTTACAAGCGATCTTTAAGCGATGGATCTCGTAATTTTGGAAGACAGACAAGTGACGAATACGGAACCTTACTCTCTTTCATTCCACATTACACTAAAATGACAAGCAACACGTGGTTCCACGTGGACATCATCAAAACTCGTAAAAATAGCTCCTTAGACACATAAAACGACCAGAGACGTCTTAAGGCATGAACCAATTGGGCCCGGGCCTCGGCCTCAATGGGGGCCACGTCTCATTCTCGACTCAGCCTTAATAAGATAATGATTCGATTAATGTCAACGGTCAAATGTTTTTCCGGTTGTATTCTCCGAAAAACTATAAATTTCGGGCGATATATCAACTGGCTACGTATGAAGATCGTCGTCTATGCATAGGTCTAGGCCTACCGCCATACATCCTCATTATTCCGTCAGTCAAAAGGTGGCAGTCGGTCGAGCTGGTTTGTGCGATTATAAGTCATGCACATTTGTTTGTTTCGGGTTATTATTTGTACGAGTAATTGACAACGTATGCTATGTACTGTAATTTAAGGGTCATATGTGGTGCCCGCATTTGCGAAGGGGTCCAGGGCAGGGACGTAGCAACCGCCGTATCAGCCATATCGATGGTACTGGGCCCCAACGTGTGTGAGCAAAAAATCGTAAAATATTAAGGGCCCTCTAACAAGAGCCCCGAAAGATTCTTGATACAGAGCCCTTTAGAACTAGCTACGCTAATGACCCAGGGCCTCAAGAAATCTTCAGACGTCCCTGAAAAGGATAGAGTCAACTAAAATGAAGAGATGATTTGACAACTTACCAGAAATGAACAGAAGAAGATGAAGCTGACGAAGTAAGAGTAGGCTAGGTTGCTGCCACACTCGTCCCCCTGTTTGTTGGTTTTGGGATCGCAGGGCCTGCCCTTGACACAGTCTAGCATGATGGCCTGCCACGCTTCACCCGTCGCGCACCTTGAATGAAAGAGCAAGCAACATCTCTGCATGTGGATTAGAGGCTGCGACCGAACAGTAAGAGTGCAGCACGGACAACAACTAGTCATGTCATGCAAGCGGCAAGGCATGCACAAAAAGAAAAGAAAAAAGGACACTGACCCTGAAACTTAAAAGCACAGCCACTTCTGGTATCGGAGACAAATTGGTTTTAAAAAAAAGGGTCTCTGGAATTTTTATTGAAATTCCCGCCAAAGATCAAATGTATCTCTGTGGAATAGAGTTTGCCAAAAAAAATCTGCTTCAGGGGAGAGAGAGGATATATTGTGTATCTAATATCTTAGTTTTATTCAACAAGTACTGTTATATTGAGTCGATAAAATATTTTCATTGAAATTAAGTTTTTTTTATTTTGCTAATTAATTGCTACTAACAAGTAAATTGATTATGGATCTGTTTCATGGTATGTTATGGATCTGATCATAAAGATGTTTCTCTTTATATATTCACAGCCAGCTATTTGAACTGCTCAAGAATATTCAGTTCCATCCTTGCCTGCTTATTGATGTCTCAGATTTTAAAACAAAGGTTAATTTTTGCAATCAAACAGCATCATTTTTTGACAAAGCAGCTGTTAAGGTAAGCATAAAAATGCAAGGAATTTCCTTGTTTTAATAAAACTTCAGCAAGCAGCAGCCAATGTATTTTTGCGCATAAACGAGTCATATCAGTTGGAGGATATTTTACTCGTCCATGGAGTGAAAGATGAAATAAGTTAAAAAAGCTATAAATTAACAAGATTCCTGTTAAAATGAATGCTTTAGAAAGTATTATGAGCCAATGCCCTTATTTTCACCAAGGATCAGATGACCAGCTGGCAAAGAAAACCAAGAAAATGCTTTATTTTAAATAGCATCCATTCCTTGCAAAATGTTCAGCCCCATACACACACACATTCAAATGTTATCCAATTTAGCACTAATAAGTGGTTAAAATATTGCTATCGTATTTTGAAGAAATAGATATGTTATAAATTATGAAATTACTGAAAAATTTCCGAATAAGATGTTGAAATGTAAATTCCTTTAAGTTTTGCAATCCGGGGGATGGAGGGAGCAATAAAACCAAATATTATAGGAATGGGAGATGTAAATTTAAAATTAAAAAAAAAGGTTAATCTCTTCCGTAAAATTACAATAGATAAAGAATATAACAAATTAAGCTGTCATATCAAGTAGGGACAATAATTAAGTGAAAGGAAAAAGTTACTCAACTTAAGTGAATTGACATCAAATTTGTGTATACTTATAAATGTGGGAATTTTATGAGAGAGTCTGGATAGAGTAATTTGAAAAGAATAGACATGAATAGCATTTTAAATGAGAATATTTTGTTAATTACATACATTTTCCATGATTTAAATAAAAATTTAAAATATTGTGATAAATTTGAAGTGACTAATGAACTTTTGAACAAATGTTAAAATTGAGAAATCTTAATAATGCTACATTTACTTTCACTGCTAAGACTTCTGTTTTCCAATCAAAATATTTATAAAACTGTTTAACTTAAGATAGTAAGCGTCCAAAATAAATAAATAAATAAATAATAATAATAATTTAATAGCTAAACAAACAATTCGATAGCTTCTTTTTAAACAAAATTATAAGCTGAAAACATTTATTATGTGATGTATTTTGACAGTATGAGATTGGCTGTACTTAAAAAAATCTTTTTAGTATCTATAATACTTTTTTAGATTAAATTTAACAAAATTAATCTTATAAAATTATATCGTTGAAATTAAATTATTTGTTTCAATATTTTCCCACAGGATTAAAAAAACCCTATATACTATTAATGTTTCTCGGAAATAAAATCTTTAAAAATGTTGTGAAAGGAATTTTTAATTACATACAATTTTCAAAATGTATACAATTGAGTGTTGAAAAATTTTAACTCGTTTTTATACTTATAAATATGGCTATGAATGAGAAAATTAAAAAATATTAAAAAATGGGGAACAACTGTAGTCTCTAATTAAAAAAAAACCATGAGAAGTAGCATGCACAACCAAAGGAAAAATAACTCCATCCACACTACACATTCATTATGGAAATTTGTATTACAATCCTTGTTTTTGCTTTCATTTTCTCACAGGAATTATCAAGAGTCTAATTAAAGTATGCGAATGTAAAAAAATAAAGAAGTTTATGGGAAGGAGGCTTGAAAAAGTTGAAAATAAGTCGTATCTCTTCGTTTCAGAAAGTGGCTAAATTAGCAACGTTTTTGATTTTTTAAAATTTTATTTTAATTTTATGATTTTTGAAAAAGTTAAAAAATTTTACAAAGAAAGGAAAAGCATTAAATAAAATAAAGATATATAATAATTCATCAATCCGAACACTATAAATAAAAAATAATTTTTACAGAAAATTTAAATTTTGAGAGATTGTATCATATATTTAAAAAAAAGTCTTTGCAAGTGGCTAGTTTAGTTCGTGATTTTGTAACACCAAGGAAATCTCATACCCAAAAGAAAAATAAACAAAGAGCCGTAACACAGTCACTTTTACAAGCAAAAACAACAAAGAGGTCGGAAAAGAACACACATTTGCAATGACATGAACAGCACACATTTCACAAGCATGCATCACACACAATGAGATAAAAGAAAACCATTAAAAGCTTTTAGAAGTGCACAACATTCTCAGCCATTTCAAGACGTTCACTTTAAAATGCTTTATTTTCTAGACAAGAAGCAACACTCTGTCATCAACAGGTTGGAAAATGCTCACACAACACCACATTAGGCTTTAAAAAAAATGGATATTTCTCTGCAATGAGGGGGGAAAAAAGAAAAATTCCATGGGACATGCACAGATTAGCTTAATTTTTAAAATTACATAAATTAAAAACAACTTCTTTTCAAATTTGGTAAAGCTTATGAAAACAAAAGGCATGCGATGACATCATGATTAAAAAATAGCATAACTTTGCACACTTTCACGTTAGCAGCTTGACACTGACAGACAAGCGTTTGTGATGCAATTTTTAAAATTTTTTTTTATGGATAAAAAAAAAAGGAAAACATGGCTTTACTGGTCTAAGACATTTGTTTTTATAGAGAATGTGCATGACTGACACAATTTCACAGCAACAGATACAACGTTTTAACTTGCCTGAAAAGCAGCATTAGTCCTTGAAAGAAGTTTCTGAAGTTATTGTGGCGACTTATGGCTGTTTCAGGGTTCAGTTCAATATTACCAAATACCTGCGGATTCGTGCAGATTAAAGATGCTGTTATTCACACACAGTTGGCATTCATTTGAAAATGCCCTATTATAATACACTATCTAAACCGAACATACTGACTAAAAATGAATTTTAAATAATGAAAAGATTTCAAATAGGTAAAAAAAGATAGAAGATATGTATAAAAGAGTGATGGATGCAGTTATCATTTTCTTATATTCTCTATACTTACTACCTTACTTGTTTTCTATGCTAAGAGGGAAGATAAAATTCTGAAAAATGTAAAGTGAAATTGAATAATGCAATGAAAAGCGCTAATTCTACAGCTACTGCTAGGAGGAAAACTTTCCTAGTCTGACTAAAGATAAGGTGTGATAAAGTCAGGCAGATGCAGGCTGGCTAAAGTAGATAAAAGTTGAAACTAAAACAGTCCACATTTTGCCACTTTTGAGAATTTAAACCACATTTTTTAAAAAATTCGATCTTAAAAATTGATTTTTAAATTAGAGTTCTCTGTTGAATGACTTAAATTTAAAGTGTAATATGAGCATTTTGCTTAGAAAAGTGCAAATTCATGATAGAATTGGATAAGTTTGAAATGAATGCTTATTTCTTTCCCTTTTTAAGACTTAAAATATTATGCATCAAAAGAGGTTCTTTTTGCAAAGAAATCCAACTAATTCCCCAATTTGAGCATTTCTGTTTAATTTTAAACGTCTTCAAAACTGCTTATTTTCAGCTCGTTGAAAAGAAAGTCACTATAGCCTTGTATGGCTTTAAAAAATTACTCAATTCCAATATTTTAATGCAACTAAGGAAATGTTGCCTGAAATAATTGAATGACTCTCAACGAAACTTTAAGTTGCTCACACAAATCACTAACAGAATTACAAACATTTAAATTGATGACGGCCAGTTGTATAAAAAGAATTAATATATAAATATAAGTACAGAAAAAATCTGTTTAAACTTTAAAAGGGGCCATGAAAAGTATTTTTTAAGAAATGTGATTTGGACTATATAAGTTTTTCCATTCTGCAGAAAATTTTAACAGAAAAAAAAAAGGTTCAAAAAGTTATAGCTGTAATATGTGAGTTCCTTTTAAAAAAATATGTATCTGAAAAAATCTCCCTCAAAAAAGCAATGATAAAACACTCTTCTGTGAGCTACTATACCTTTTTTCCCCATGAATTTCTAAAGTTTACGTGGACTTTATGTCCACTTTGTTTCACACATGCCGTCATTCTTTGCAGTTAATAAGTTTTGAGATTTATTCTATCATATAAAAATGATATTAAAGTTATACATTTTATATATTCCAGAATTTTATATCCTTCAATTAGAAACATAATTGAAATAATTTAAATACATTTTTTAAATCTCAGAAAGTTTTAATTTCTTTATTTTTCTGTTTTGAGCACAAATTGTTTAAAAAAATAAAATGTTTTTATACATGTATCACAGTATTATGTCCTTATGACTATCTATTAACCTTTTCCGGCATAAGAAACTAAATTGAGAATTTGAACTTCAATAATTTTGTTGCGTTAACCGATTCTCAACTCAAAGAGGAGATGCTGCTTAGTAAGGACGGCTTTGCGAGTTGTAAAAAATTCCTGATCTTAATTCGGATCATATTCTGAAGCAGAAAAATGTCTTAGTATTCATAAAAATTCTCTACATAATAATTCACATATTTGTTTATAATATTGTGCTTTTAAAATCTGAATGCATTCCATAAAGGGGAATTTTTTTCCTTTAACATATAAAGTAAAATCTTATTTAATACTGTGATATGGAAAACTAAAAATGTTAGGTAACTTTCATAAAAAAAAAGTGGATAAACTATGAGTTAATGAAGAAAATATGCCACTTGATAGGACTGCAAAATCAAAGCAGAATACTTATTTTTGAACCCTTTTCAAACTCAAGAAATGTTCCAATTTTAAATGCTATTTAACATGAAGGCAACTTTAAAAGTTATTAAGGATTTGATCAGCGTATGTCAAGTAATACATTCCGCAAACATAAAGAAATAAGTTACAACGATTTCAAGTTGATTTCCGATTTAAGTCGTTCCTAAGTTTCCATCTGTGATGCTTCCAGTTTTATTCCTCAACGTAATGAAGCTTTAAAAGTTATCCAAACGTGTGTTGCTCCAGAAAACTATGCGAGTATTTTAACCTATATAAAATCTATAAAAAATAAATTTCGTAGACAGACAAATCAGTTGTTAAAGACCTGGCAAGCGGAAGTGGGGAGGAGGTGGTTCCATGGCAAAATGTGGGACTGTCCGTTATTGACTGTAATATTGTTTTTTGTAACTCACCTAAACAAGAGAATAAGTGATTGAACGAAGGTTTGGAAGTTGTTGTGTCGATTGATTTCTGTGTCAGGGTGAAGTTGGATATTGCCGAAGACCTGAGAGATTTTCGAAGAATGAAGGGATAATTTAAACCCAAAATGTTTGAGATACAACAACACTAGAGTGAAAAGTGAAGAGCGATCAGGTAGCATGGGCGAAACAATACACAACAGAGTATTCTCCTCATTTTTTTTTTTTTTTTGCTTTTCATCACACACAATAGTATAAATATCAGATGGATTAAATTTAGAAGAAGGCTTTACTTTTTTCTTTAGAGGGAGCATAAGGAGAAGCTTTAGCCTTATACAGATATATTACGTTCATGGGATATGAACAACATAGAGAATGGCCTCATAACTCTAAGGATTTTATTAGATAATAAATTAAAAAAATTTGTATTTTACCTTTCTTCTTTTATAAATATTTCATCAGAAGAAATACATTCTGTTTATAGGAACAATCCTAAACATTATAGGAGAGTTGCAAATGTGATATTTCTCACAAGCGAATGAGTGTTTAAGCTCATCGTATATTAGGTAAAGTCAAAACGCAGTTGAATGAACAATCAATGTATCAGTGTGCTTGATGTATTTTTAGTAATAAAATTCACTTTGATTCAACAATTAAGCGAGGAAACATACTTAAAATACAATAAAAACATGGAATAATGCATTAAAAATTATGTCCAGAACAATAATTAATAAATAAAATTTCTACACACTTTAAATTGATTATTTAGAAAATTAAGTAGTAAGATAAATAAAACAGGGACATTTACAATAGGGAATAATTTGTAAAAGAATAAACATGTACTTGTTTTCTATTACACATCATTTCTTTTAAACAGTTAAACATTTACAGCGAAAGGTAATACACGCTTAATATATACGAAGCTAAATGCTTAACAGAAAAAGTAGTATAAATTAGTTCTCTTGACATGTTCAACAGCAAAACTATCACATTTGGTCAAGAAAATATTTTTTGGAAATAACTTGATATAAAAAAAGCATTTTCATCAGTTATGATTTTAATTTTAGTTTTGGCTTTATTGGTTGGTTCACAAAAAATAGTAAAACTATTAAAAAATATCGATATAAATCTAACCTTTTAAAAATAAATACAAAATATATAATTTTTTAAAAAAATGATACAAGTTACAAAATTTTTACTTAATTGTGAGTTAAAATAATTAATCTAACATTTAAATAATATTTCATCCATTGTGAAATAAAATAAATGACCTCTCATACTTTAAATAAAATGATAAACAATTTCAGTAAATTATTATTACTTCTTTAAAATACACAGATAAAATGTTGACTTCATATTGCAATATTTAATTCTAAAAAATAAGATTGTTTTGTTCTTAAAAGTACAAAAAATATTTTCACTTTAATTTATTTAAATGCACATATGAAACTTATATATTAATGTTAAATTATATTACTTAATAAAATTTTTAAGAAGAAATTTTTACTGAGAATTTTTCTTTTATTAAAATTTAGAAAATTCTTTAAAAGTGGTTTATCATAGACCATTACAAAGCATCCAAGTAATAAAATAAATGTTCTTTTTATATTGATACATACACAATACACTCCAAAAATAGCATGTAAAATAGTACACTTGTACAAATTATTTTAATGAAAATAAAAATTCCTGAAAGATTAAATACAGCTAATATATTTGTCAATTTAAGAAAATCGTCAAAAATAGAAAAAAAGTTAATCAAGAGAGAGAGAGAGGAAGGGATATAAAAATTTAAAAGTTTCTATCACGATATGTGTTTAGCAACTGTCTCGGATAAAAATTAATGAGAAGAATGCTTGAAAAACCTTCACATTTTCTCAAAATTTGAATAACCAATGAATGTAAAAAGTCGTATTTCTTGAAAGTAAATATAAAGTTAAAGAAAGAACCCTTAATGTGTAATTCTAAAGAAAAACTGACACAATTATTATCATTATTTAGGTAAAGAGTAAAATGCTCCTTTTTCGAAAGAAAAAAATGGCTTCATTTTCACTTAATGAATAAAAATGATTTCATTTTAAATCCACAAAAAAGGATTTTCTTTCGGAAAAAAACCCAGTTTTTTTATCAGCTATTTTGCTTATGGTTATGGGTTTGCTATGACGTTTGGTGAGATAAATGTCACCAGACCTAGGTAATAATAACTGGTCACCAGTAAAACTTACAAGAAATAAAGATTTTTGATCAATCGATATAAGTCCATTAAATAAATAAATTAAAAAACCCACAGAGATGATAATATCACCAGGTTGTTGCTCAACAAATAGCCACGTTAAAAATTTTGAGAATTTAATGAAATTTTCAGAAAACAAATTCCTGAGAATTATTTAAGTTTTATGAGAAAAAGTTATAAAATAGTATTAAATCTTTTATCCCAGCAAAATATTTATATGTTTTTAATATATGTTTTTTAATTACTAAATAAATTAAATGTGTTTCAATCTTCATTATAATCGAAGAATACAACCTTAAAAAAAGACTTATGTGTGAGACAAGAAAATTTAGAGCATTTTTTTCTTTCCTTTTTTTAAGCATTTAAAATTAACGGATTTCGCCGGACAGTAACTTCGTCCATGGACATTTGGATCAATAATTTGATATTAATGAAGATAGTGACAATTTAGAATAAAGTTTAATTGTCTGAAGAATTTGGTTTATGAATTGTATTTTCGAAGACTAATTGTACAATTAAAATATTCGTATGGTCGTGTTTCTGAAACTTGAAGTGGAAACGATACGTATTTTTTAACAGTTTATTAAATTTTATTGGGAATATTTTTTAAACAAAACACAGCACCCGATTCAATCAATTACTTATACATTACCTGCATTCCAATGATGGCGTAGATGAAAAATAACATGGCGATGAGGAGACATACATAAGGTAAGGCCTGCAAAAGAGTGAAAATTCTCATATCGTGCATATAATCATCAAGGTAATTAATTATAGACGATGCATGTGTTTCCCTTGGTTATTGATTGTAGAAAAAAATCAAAGAAAGTAATAAAAGAAAAAACGCTTTCAAAAAATCGAAATTCCAAAATTCTTATTCTATAATGAAATTCCATATTTTCTCAACTAATTTCATCAAAATATTAAAACATTTAATTTGTTAGAAATCAGTGGAAGGTACTAACGTACTATCGCAACCCTATTGGTGACATTGAATAAACCCGCATTAATTTTAGAAACAGAATACGCTGACGGGATACGGAGCGCGTAGTCGAAAAATACTATGTAAAAAATAATAAATAATTATAAATAAATAAGAATCAATAAACGATAAACAACTGCTTTTTATAATTTAATTTTACTTTTTAATTTTATTATTATTAATTTTGTATTATATTGCTTTATTATATAGTAATAGTAATACAATAGTAATAATTAAAATAATTATATATTATAAGAATTAATTTTATTATTTAAGAATTCGATAAATCACAGATTCTCATTTTAATATTTGAGCTTGCCATATCAACGAAAGGTTAGGCTTGGAATGGCAGCAATAAGAGAAATGTGAAACGAAACACATGGTTGCCAATTCATTATCTACGACGCAAACGAAATCGGGGTTGCTGATTAGGAGAGTTATCTTGAAAGTTTTGGCATGGTTGAGATAGTACGAAGTAGCCAGTGTGGAATTATCATATATGATATATAATATTTGTATTAAAAGCTAAAGTTCTTTTCTCAGTCATAGAATAAATTATTAATGTAACAAAAAAATGAATATCTCAAGAAAATTTTGAAATTGATATTGATTGCCAAATGAAAATAAAAGAGCTAACACAGCTCCATATGTGAATTGTATCATTTGGAAAAGCTTTGGAATAAGTAAACTTTAGCTGAGAGACATATTTCACATCAGAATATATTGATTTAAGTGTAAAAATATCTATTTCCTTATTAAAAAAAGAAAAACAACAAAATAGTTCAATTGTCTTGAAATTGAAAGGAGACGGGATATTGGATACAATTCGATACATTTAAATTATTATATAATACATATAAATAAAGTTTGATATTTTTCTATTGAATACAATAAAAACCATTTTGCTCAGGTGCTTAAAAATTTACATTTATTTCTAAATATTTTTATATTGTACGAATACTATAAAAACATACTTTGCCGCTAATTCTGTTATTGTCAGAAGTTTGCGTGCTTTTCAGTAAGATGCTATAAACATTAATTACATTTATACAACTCTCTCATTGAATAAAGTAATGATTTTATTTCTGTGATGTATTTCGAACATACTTTTTGATGCTTCAATTGACTTAGAAATATTCCCTCCCCTCAATATATGTACAACCCACTAAAAATGGATTCTGTAAAGTTACTATGCTTTCATAATAAACAGATAAACTCTTTTATTTATGAATTAATGTTTTCCCAATAAGAATGCTTCAAAGCTTTTTGCACTTATCATACGCTATAACTGAAAAATATAATTAAGTAGCCCGTTTATATGGATGAAAATTACCGGAAAAATACCGTCTCTAGACCCGTTTACATGACGAGCCGGTACTATACCGGTCTGAAAAGCGGGTTTGATTTTTGTACCGATTTTGGAGCAGCGTAAATGCGGAGAAAGCGAGTTTGTTTTTAAATTTGCCCATGATGCATTGTGAACGAGATTCATTTATTCAAAGATGGCTACTGTTATTGATTGTGCATGTTGGTCTACTGAAGAAATAAGAACTTTAATTAACATCTGGGAAATCAAGAAATACAACAAAAATTTGATAAAACTGTCCGAGATTCCAAAGTGTATAAAAAATTTGTGAAGAATTAAAAAAAAGTTGGATATGCTCGGACAGTTTCACAAATTCATAGCAAAATAAAAGCTTTGAAACGGGACCTTTTCGGTGCTAATTTGGTACAGGATTGCTACGCGCCAAGTTGTTGCTTATGTTTGCCAAGAACAGGCGATAACATTACAATATGGTTACCTTGATATTTCTATCGTTTGGTGATGTGGTTGCCATGGGGATGACGTTTATTATAATTAACTTTTATTGGTTTCTTTTCTTTTGCGGTAATAATTGTATAGTCAGGCGAATTCATCAACCAATCACCAGATTCTCAAGTAAATGGACTGAAAAAAAATACCAGTAAAATGCTGGCTTTTCTCCCCAATTCGCCGGCAATTTGAGGGTTTACATGTAAACGGGGCTAGAGAGTTCCTTTGCAGTTCTCAAAAATGAAAACTCACAGAAAAAGGAAAATGTGTTTCCTATTCACTGATTCTTGATGTATCTCAATGAAAAGCATTATAAAAAGGCCGGAGGCATTTACCTTGAATGACTGAATGAAGGTCCATAACAATATCCTGATTGTATAGCCCTGACGCAGGAGTTTAATAAGGCGAGCAGCACGAAACAAACGAAGAAAACCCACATTGATAAAATTAACCTGCAGTAGGAAAAGAGATTAACAAACACATTGCAATGACACTCAGCACTAATTAAAATGTTGAGGCTGTGAAACGTAATTTTGATCGAAAGAAAGTATAAGTTATATTTAAATCGGTAATTTTTCTTAAACATAAACAAATTATGTTTAATTTTAAAACAATTAATTTGAAGTATAATTTTTAATTTTCTAAAAAAATAAATGACACATTTGCAAAAAAAGATTTAGTGATGAAAATAACTCATAATTGATAGTAAATTGAGAATTTTTTCATATTTTGTTATTTGCCTATTGCCGAGATAAAAATAAATAAAAAGAAAAAAAAATATAAGAAAAATTATTAAACAACTTCTAAATTATTTCTACTTTAAATTTAATGAATTTTTATGTTTTATATACAATTAATAATTTCGAACTCTAATTCCTCTTTATCAGTTATACATTACACAAATACACAGATAAAAAATAAAAGAAATATTTTGAGTAAGATCATTAAAGAGCAGGACTATTATATTAAGCAGTGTCCTTCTATTAGAAACTACAACAGTTTTGCCAATGTTTCTAAATATCGATTTTAATGGAAAAATCTCAACAACAGTAATACTTATTGTGAGAAAATGTTTCTGTTGACCTTGATTTCAATTTTGTATAAAAAGTTTTTTTTTATTTTATCGCGTGAATATATCCCAAAAAATTTACAAAACTGATACCAATGTATTTAAGCTATCATAATTTATGTACCTTTCATTTAGAATGAAATAGTTTCAAAATTTACAAATTGAGATTTGTAATTTTTTTGAACTAAATCAAATCAGTTTACTTTAAACTTTAAGTATATTTTAATTCATTTATAGATTTATCACGAAAAGGAAGTTGATAAACCAAGGCGGAAATCTCTAGTCCAGCGATTCTTAAACTGTCCGTGGAGTCTCATGTAATGTTGAGTTTCTCCTCTTTTACGGACTCTGAAAGGCCCCGTAGAATAATTACAAGATGTGCCGTACTAGACTAGATCACTAAATTGTCCCCAATGAAAAATACCCTAATAGAACATGTATTTTGATCAAGAGTATTAAGTAGGGGAGGGATGCTCAAAATCTTGGGAGGGAAGAGGGTGTGATACATAAAGGGGGGGGGCAGCGATCGAAAGTTTAAGAACCGCTGTTCTAGTCTACCTTTTTTGAGTTAATTTCCGAAATATTCCACAAATTTCATTTTGCTTTTCCGTTCGATTAGATAAAGAGTATTTGCAATGACAGGCGAGAAGGAGTTCTTACCCCAATTTCCACTACTAAAGCGTCTACTACGCTGCCAATGACTGTGATGAAATCAAATGTGTTCCAAGGATCCTTAAAGAAGTTCTTCAAACAAACAATTCAACAATTAGTACACAAAGCAATCAAAAGAGAATTTAATTTGCTAAAAGAACAGAAATATTAAGTGAAGTAAAGGTTAGTAATTATTTCAGTATATTTAACCGGAAATGCTGCATGTGATTTGCTAAAAGTTGCTTTTTTATTTGATTGATGTTGTGCTTAAAGTTATCGATTGAACAAGTTTCCAGTTGTGTTTGAGTAAAAAACAGTTAGGGGAGTTAAATATCAAAACAAAATCTACTTTCAAAGGAATTATTTATTATCTCAAAATAATATTACTGTAAAATTTCGCAGAAAATGCTTTTCAGAACTTAACAATATCATATTCTTCTAGTACTAACAAAATCCTGATATGAATAAATTAAAAAATTAAGCATCATATTAAAATTTTCTAAAAAATTGTTGTGCAATTAATTATACATGTAATAAAGCTATAAATAATCGCCATAATCAGGAAAATTTGGCATGACGTACTAAAATTTTTTTTTGATTGAAAAAAAGACATAATACATTTAAAAATTAAATGATTTAAAGTGAAAAAATAACTGTGTCAGAAATCCAACGTGGAAAAAGTAACGAATTTAGAAATATGAGTTTTCATTTAGATATAGTTATAAACTGAATAAGAGAAATTTATACAACATTACTACTGAAGAAAATATATTTATTTTAAATATCTACCGTGATTATAAGTTTTTATAAGCTTAATAGAAACTTTTAGAGACTGATACATTTTAGGAAGTAAAAGTTCAAATTGTATTTTTTGAGCTTATTATACAACCTTAAGATACGCATTGAATTTTTAAATAATAAAGTATGCAAGAACACATTTATTTAAAAAACTGAAAAAAAATTGTTGAAAATTTGAATACATAGTAGTTCAAATGAAAAATCTGAACACGATCATTTATTTATTTCTTCTTGTGATTTAACTAAAATTGTGATTAATTTAGTCATAATATTTTTTTCACAGTAATTACATTTTACATTGTCTGTAGCATTGTTACAACTTGGAAGATGATGCTTAAATACTTAAAATCATTTTCTGCATGAGAATTATGTAAATTATACGTACATATATTTCATTCAGGGAAAATTATCTGATAAATTCCAATTGAATTTTCTAGAGATTAATATTTGTTTATCGAATGCCTGGTCATTGACCATCAGGTGATTAGGCAATGAGCTCTAAAATATTTCTTCATAATACAGTCCGAACTCTTAATTGCAGAGCACACATCTAGATAGCAGCGTCTTGTCCAGAAGCACACTCAACACAAAAAGGGGAGTCAGTCAGGTGAAAACGAAACAAATGAGCACAAAGGTCCAGTCAATAATCTAAACTCAGCCACAGCAGCAGCACGAGGAGAGTCCGAGACACAGTCTAGATCTTAGTTTTCCCCCAATGTATTTTTCGACCACCATGGATAAACAGGATGCTTCTCGAATAAGGATCGAGCAGCTGCTTCTTTGAATGATAAGCGTCAGGAACATAGTTAGATAAAATGGATAATAAGTTGGAGAGAGTAAGTAAGAATTTTTTTCATCGCCCTATTGGTGACGGACCTCATCATTTTGAACCATAGTCAAGTGATGAGGACGTCACCTGAGCTGGCATCCCCCTCTCCTAACTACCACATCACACCAACGGGAAGACGTTTGAACTCTCGAGAGATTTAACGTGCATCGCTCCCTTACACGGCCGGTCTTAAGTGGTACTGGGCTCGAACTCGTGACATGCCTGTCGCGATCCGATACAATAACCCCTGAGCTACCACGGACACCATAGTGAGTTGGAAGAAAAATTAAACGAAAGGTTCATCCTGACATTGAGAATTTTGAAAGCAGTTGAATTTTTATTTATCATTAAACATGGTTGCTATCGTTTTATTTTTATCGGCGTTATCTAAATTACGTTTTCATGGAATCTCAAGCTTTAACTTTATGAAATATACCACTGAAATCAAAGATTCGATTAATAGGTATTACACATAATACTTTAAGAACTTAATTACTTTTGAGAAGAATGAACTCTCTAATTTTAAATTGAAAATTTAAAAATATTATCTAGTAAGTGAGGAAATATTAACGTCACCCTATCCAGCAACTCGAAGTCTTTTGGCGACGGACCTCGTCATTTTGAACCATGGTCAAGTGACGAAGACGACACCTGAGCTTTCCCCTCCCTTTCCTAACTTCCACACCACACCAAAGGGAGAACGTTTGATCTATCGACAGATTTAACGTGCATCACTCCTCAACACGGTGGGTATTCAGCGGTACTAGACTCGAATTCATGATACGCCGCACACTAGGGTACCATGGCAACTATAATCTATTGAGACTCAAAGTATAATATAGTAAGTTTGGAAATAAACAATGCTATGCCTCTTTTAAATATGTAAAGTTTCTTTATATTGAAACAGTATAAATAGTAACACAAAGATTACTCCTCTGTAAATATTATTCTTAAGTGAATGCTCAAAGACTATTTCTTTAGGAAAAGTATCACGAAGATCTTGAAAGAAACTCACTAAAAGAACCCCTTTAAGAGTTTTTACTGCATTTACTCATCACATTTCTTACGTTAAGTGGAAATAAAATAGGAGCAGCTACTGAGGTGCATTTTTAATTTTCTACAGTTATTTATGTGGTATAAATTTTTTAACATTATTCCGGACTGTATTTTCTCTTTTAAATCTTAGAGGCCCAGTTATAAAGGTAAATGAAAGGGCTGAGCCTTAAAACTTTGTTTAACGCTCAATCTTAGCCGTAAGCCAACGAATTTTCTTATTTTTTATTACTGTGACTATTACTTTGCCTGTTCTGCTTCGCTGTTTTATTATTGTTGTACAGTAGGTTAGATTTGTAGCAAACTTTCACTCGCGGTGTGAGGATGTATAAAAGAAAGAGACATTTTAATCAAATAAATACTTTTATTATATCAATCGAATCACTATCTAAATTCAATCTGGACTAGGGTAGCCTTCAGATTAACTACTTATTTAAATATCTATTATAATAAATTCAAAGTTTTTCGAGAATTCTTGATCCTCAGCAATACTAAGCATCCTAAATTGACCCTTAGAATCCTTTCTCTTGAACCTCGGTAATTTCAACGATTATTTATCTTATTCCGCAGATTCAGTATGACAAGAGAGCCCCGTCAACCTCTCTCTAACTTCACTCTTCGCTTGATTTTAAATAGCAGCCTCATCATTAACATAATCTCGGCTTCTTTACAGAAACCGGTTTTATAATTATATAATGTTCTCTAAAGAATATTACCTAGAGGATTAGCAAGAATCACGAATCGAACCCGTTACAAATTCATAGCAGTTTTGAAGTGTATATGCTGCCTTATACAGTTAAGGGATATAAATTTGGATATGAACTGCGGATGAGAAAATTTTTTGGTATCTGATATATGTGGTGTAAAGGTGTGTGATTTGAGAAAAGAAAGATAAGCAACCAACAAGGAATATTTAAACTTTATTGAAGATATTTGATGAAAAAAAAACAGCACAAATCGAGCGTATTATACAAACAAAAGAAAAAAAAATGTGATTTTTTGGTTAAAAAGGAGTTTTAATAAGGAGTATTTCTTCTCCTGATCGAAAGCAATGTCGCCCACCTACGAGGCATGGAATCAATGAGGGGGATAGGGGTATTCTCTCCTACTCCTATAAAGAGAGTTTTCCAAATACTGAATTGTTTCAAGGTGACTAGCTGTATAGAAAGACTGAATTGATAAGTGACTAGCAACCTTCTCCCTAGCATGTCCAAACACGTTCTGTTGGGTTCATATCTGGGGAATACATATTTTTGTTATCAGATTGTAGACTGAAACTAGGCTCATACGTGAAGACAGCTTTGCTTCACTCATCTCGTCCCCGTCTAAGATGCTCTTGTGCCACCTTCTGAGGGCACAATGGTGTCCCTCTATCAACGAAACTTAAGCCATTGGTTCGCTAGCACACAAACTCATAAAAGGAAGTCGGTTTCGAACAGTTTGATTCGAAAATCTAGTACCATTATCCTTCTGATGGGGTTGTTGCAATAAAGTGGCATTTATAGTGCAGTTTCTTCTGACCACGTTTGTATTAAATACCGATTCTCATTTTGGATTGATGCAAGCATACGACCTCGTACCGATCTTCGGCTATATTTCCGGTTTCCAAGAACTGATTCTAGAGCCCAGAAATGATACTTTTAGTATATCTCAACACTTCTTGGAACGGATTTGAGCAACTTCTAAGCAATCGATGCTTCTCCAAACAACAGATGCAGCCAAATCATGTTGGTGGGACACCGAATTCACTGTTACAAAATATTCAACCTATATTTATTGTTTTTAATCCACTCCTTTAGAGAAGGAATCGGTAGTATTTTACTCCCTATCTAAAATGCGCAATTTTCTATACCACAGATAAATTATGCACATTCCTAACTTTGTTCCTAGCTAACATTTTAATTTTCCTTTTTATAATCTTTTCTACTTCATTTTCTCCTCTCAAGGGATTAGTGGAAAGAGAAGAGAGGTTGGAGACCCCTGACACCTCCCCAAGGTGCTTCCCCTCAAAATTAGAGGGGAATGGAACCAAAACGTATTTTCATCTGCATGATGCTCGAAGCTGGTGCTAACGACAGACGTAATGTAGCTCATTGCTACGATGATCTTTGTGGTCCTCAATCTGAAACCATCAATTGGGTATCATTAGAAACAATAACACTTCTTTTTTGATAAAAAAAAGTTTTCAAATATAAAGGTGCTTCGTAGAGAATTCACAACATCCCGTATGTGTGAGCATTGTATTAAAATTTTAGATTGGTATATATGTTATCAGTTCCTTTTCCGAATTATTTTCGCGAAGCTGAAATATCTGCCATATCAAACAGATAATCTGAAATTTTATTTTCACCTCAGTAAAATAGACAAGAAAATGCATGAAATCCCTAAAATGGAAACTTATGAGCCATTCTTAAGTTTTTGAATGGTTGGTGATTGCCAAAATAAAATAAAAGAGTGCAGAAGATTATTCTCAGTTTTGGTCCCTTCAATAAATCGTTTGAATGAGTAAATTGTCAGTTTGACAAAAACGCAATGAGAATTTTTGGTACATAATTGACGAGATTTCAGAAGCTACAACTGTGTTTTAAAGAGGTGGATCTTAACTGCGAATTATAGCACAAGGCTTTTGGAAGTGAAATATCGTTTTGACTTTGAGTCAAGGATTCAAGAATCGTATTGAAAGTAAAAGAAAGTTTCTTTATAAGAGTCAAAATGTAATGGTTACTTCCATGTTAGCAAGATAAAATATACCGATTCAAAGAAAGCGATTTGTGACCACAGAAAGAAAAATGAATGCAACCATGAGAGCGATAGAGAGAGAGAAGAAACGACATTTAAATGGAATAGTAACGGTGGAGAAAATAGAATGAACAAATATAGTGTCTCTAACAGAGAATATTTCAATGGAGAATTGTGCAAAAAGCAAATTAATTAGCCTATTAAAATAAGAGTTTTGGGAAAAGTTCTTTATGTATATGCTAGAAACGTCTTTTTTTTTTTTTTATCAATCTATACTTTTTTAAATAGTTTTTTAGTTGAATTTCCAAGAAACTGCAAAATTTTAAATTGTTTCAGTTGATAGATCATTAGGAATGCATTTTTTAGTTTCATGATACATTTTACTACCAATCTCTGCTTTCCATTGTGGACTTACGAAGTTACTTTCTTTTCCTTATAAAGAGAGCAACTTTATCAATGTTTGACTGACATTTACCAGTTACCAAAATAAATATTAATTTAATAGGAAAACGTAAAAGGTTTTATAAATATTTTGAAACATTTGTATAAAGCAATTTGCAGTAAATTACTTTCTTTAAAATTCCTCTTTCATTGGTGAGCGTAGATAAAGTGTATCGGCGATGACTATTTTAAATAATCTTATTGATTTATACCAGGGGTGGTCAACTTTTTTAGGAAGAGTGCCACTTTCAAACAAAAATAGTTACGCGTGCCACTTCCAACTTTTCGAACAAATAAAAAGGGGGAAAATTTTATTTATAGGCTGTTGTTATGTAATTTTTATGCAAAGAGCACATTTTTAATGCAAGTCTAAGTAGTGGAAATTCAAAAATAATATAATAAATGAGACCAAAGCACAAACTTAGATTTTATTGTTAATCAGTTAAGTTAATTTTGAACGATATTTTGTTTTTGTTATGTTCATAACAGAAAAAATCTGCTCAAAAACGTATGTTGATTCAAATCTACAACAATTTCTGGCAGCCAAATCGTGCAAATTTTAAAAATTGCTTGTTAGTACAAATTTTCAAAATTTAATATAATTCCTTATATTTACTTTTCAGTGTACTGTAGATAATAATTTCGATTTTTTTCAGATGGGTAATAATTAAAATTTTGCAGAGAAATTGAAAATGTTTTGTGAAAAGGTATGCATTTTCTTTTCATGTTGAAAATCATTAAACCTAGCATTGGAAGAATCCTTCAAGAATGGATATTAAATTTTTAAATCTATCACAGCGAGGAGCCTTATTAACTTTGGTAAATAGTTCCTGTGCATTCATGTGAACTGTGTTGAACCTCCCCCCCCCTCCAAAATCAAGACAAAAAATTTGTTTACAATTGAAGGTATATGACCTATTAGGGTAGGAAGAATACACTCTTTTCTCTGCAACCTTAAATTTAAATTATTTTAATGTCCCATAATATTGGTAAGAAAAGCTAAATCACATAACCAATCTTTATTCTAGAATAACAAGTATTCTGGGAGTTCAGTGTTTTCTTCCATATATTTTAAAATACGCTCCCTCAAATGCTAAAATCTCTCGTGTGAAAAGCTTTGGAAATCCAACTGGCACAACAGTGAGGGTGAATTCTCTCTTCGGTAAATTTCTATTGTAATCCACTTAAATGTATTTAAAATAAATTTTGAGGGTTTTTTTTTTGACTGAGACAACCACATTTCAACAAAATTGTAAAAAAGTTATTTATTATTTTTCAAATGAATCACATTTTTTTATTAAGTCTTCGCAAAGCCACCGTCACGACTTCGTCGTGCCACACTGTGGCACGTGTGCCGCGGGTTGGCCACCCTTGACTTATACAATCCTCTTATTTTATTTGTTTCTGTATTTCTGCTTATTTTTATTTAATTATTAAATAAAAATATTGCATTGGATTTTCTTAGAGACTTGATCAGGTTTATGATGTTCATAGAATGGTTATCTTAAAAATGGTAAGAATATATAAATAGAAAAAAAATTAGATCTATCAAACTTTGTTTTGATGAGCATAGTCACAAAATATTTATATTTATTTCAACTAATATACTGCGATTGATTCCATAAAACTCAATTTTTTGAGGGAATGATGAATGAGATGCAGAAAAACTTTTTAAAAAAAGCCCAGTTAGTGATATGGATAGTAATTTTAAGGCATTTATTTCTGAAAGAAAGATATATAAAGATTTAGTTACATTCAAATATTTTTTAATCACTGCTATCTTATTTGTAAAAAAGAACATTTTATTAAAATATGAGTTTTGTTCACTACCTTTTTTTCTCTCAAATTATGAGAAAGTAATTTTGCATAGATAAATTAATCTACTGCTTCACTAAAAAAAAAACTGTACCCCTGAAAAATGTTCAAAGTTGCTTATTGATTCTAAATTATAAACGATATTTTTAAACAAATAATATATGTGAGGAATTTTGGGACTATCTGCTTATAAAATGTATGTCTTTTAAATACTATATTCTATAACACAATTTTATCAAAACCTACTATTTTCTAAAATCATGTTACTACAACGTTATAAACGTTGTTCTGAAATTCAGAATTATATTTGCTTTGTGTTATCTTGACATTCCTGTAACTAGAGTATTTTCTGTAGTGTGCATTTCCAATAAATAAATAAATTTCTTAATTTTAAGAAAAAGAGGATTGAGAAGTGCATCCCAGAAATGAATTGGTTGAATGTTCAAGTTGATTAGAAAGAGGAAGTTGAGAAACGTTGAAATATAAGAAAAATGATGATAACTTTATGTTTGTCTTTATTTGATCTATTAGTTGTTTATTGCTTAAAAAATGGTTTATAATTTCAATAACATACTATCATAAAGATCTAAAAATGGTGTATATGGATCTCGTGCATCTTAAACGCGACAGGTAGACAACTAAGAATGAAGTATTATTGTGATTCCCCCCAAAAGTTATTAATTTGTCAACTCTCCTTTTGGTATTACAGTTACTGAAGAAACACACAAAAAACTTTTTTGTTGGAGTTCTCAAGTCACCTGGTTGTCTTATAAATACGGTCAGCATATAAAACATGGTTTGTTACTATTATTCATACCCCACTTCACTTATAAATGCCATTCAAAATAATTTATATTGTTTACTACTTTCTAACGCAAAGAAAAAAAGTAATAAGTTTTACTATTCATTTGTTATAAGAGAAATAAAAGGGTAAAATCATCTAAGCGTTGGTAATATTTCCTAATATATATGGAAATCTTTTCATGTCCGATCAAATATATGAAAATTCTAATCTATATTGAATTTTTTTTATACAAAGTACAAAAGATTATACATTTTTGGTTTATCTTCAACTGCACATTTTCATTGACATCAGAAAATGTAGACTTCATGTTGAAAAAGACAAAAATAACATATGATTAACATCAATTTGTCTTTTAGATCTAATCTAAAACAGAAACAAATAATAACAAACTCATTCTCTTTCCCTTCGTGTAAAGTAGACTTAATTGATCAACACACACACACACACACACACACAAACACACACACACACACACACACACACACACACACACACACACACACACACACACACACACACACACAACACACACACACACACACACACACACACACACACCACACACACACACACACACACACACACACACACACACACACACACACACACACACACACACACCACACACACACACACACACACACACCCCCCCCCCCACCCCCCCCCCCACCCACACCACACCACACACACACACACACACACCACACACACCACACACAATGTGTGTAACAATTCAAAAACTAAAATGGAAGCTATGCAGTATAAATCAAATATATGCTAATATCATACTTTACGGAACATGTGGTCAATTTTACGTAAAGTGTGGAACGGTACAGAAGATTACCTTATAGAGGTAATCGGTAAAGAAAGTACGTCTGCCATGAAATATAAGGAAATATATACAGAGACCATAAAATTAGATTAGCCATAGGAAGTTGGTAAACTCTTTGGAGGCTTTACTTTCTAAATGTGTTTTAAAAAACTATTAAAAAAAACTCTACCGAGTTCAAAAAGTTCCCAAAGAAAGTTTCCATAAATAACAATAGCAGAAGAATGACATACAAAAACGTCGGATTAACGATTATTCCTTTTCTTTTTACCTGACTGTTTCCGCGACTATATTAATATCTTGGGGACTCTTCTGGAGAAAAATATTTTTAATTCAACCAACTTTCGCCTACCAAGAAAGCGTGATTATGTAAGTGAAGTATATTATATAAATTCTGTTTTCGCGAGTTTGAGAGTTGGCAAGTAGGAGTTAGCAAAGAGTTTGTTAGTTAGTTGTTAGTTGAGGATTGAAGGATAGTGGGATTATTAAGAGGTCTTGGAGTTGTCCAGGAAAACTGATTACGGAGAGTGGATCCGACTACATTGATCAAATCTCGATAAGGATCACCTGAAAGATTCAAGTGTAGGATCTGCTGCATAAAAAGTACAGGTATCGTGAGCTTGTTTAATTAGAAATTAGCTTATTAGTGTGCGACGTAGTTTATATTGAGCGTATTTAAGCTGTCTTAGATTCAGTTGAGGGTCTGTAGTAATATCCCCGTGTTAGTGAATCTCACCTCCGCGCTCTACTATTTGATCGCCTATCTTAATTATATTATTATTGTGTCTGATTGATATTTTGGTAACAATAAATTAATTAGATTGAAATCATGTCTGTTGATCATTCAATTTCTCCCACACACCTAGCCGTGTTTACGGGTAGACAAGGGGTTTCAGAAGCAAGCAGGAACCGACAGGTATTACAAGCCGAGTTACCATAGTCGTGAACCATGATTAGCGTTATTTCTGTTGAGTCATGGCTACAAGTCCTGGTCACTCAAGACCCTGACTGATGCACGTTAAATCTATAGAGGTTCAGAGTTCTCACGTTAGCATGGTGTAGAAGTTTATAGAAGGTGTGTAGACGTATCAAGTGTCTTCCTCTTCAGTAAATTGTTGTTCAAAATTTCACAGAATAGTTTCAGAGGGAGACTTTTATAAATAACCACTCAATTGATTATAATTCGAATTTAAAACTATATACATATGTATATGCTACAAATAGATTAAAAGATAATACATTATCAAAAATTCAGGGGTTTTGTCTAGAAAATTTAAACTCTATATTCTTTATTCATCCAATAAAAACAATGAAATGTTATAAATTCGAAAGAAATTACAAGAGAAAAGTTGTACAGGGATTGATATTAATACTTTTTCATGATGTTGAATCTTTATAATATTTAAGAGGTGTCTGAAATTTTTTTCTTAAATAAAATGAACTACGTGTATCGTTTGTTGGAAGCAGTAGAGAAGATGTAAATAGAATTTTATTACCATCTACTGAATCCCCGATTTTGGGAATTAGCTTGCTCATAATTTTATTTTAGAATTGGGTAAGATATGATAATATATGATTTTAAAAATTATTAATTTATTTAGAGTGTTAATACCCAAATATTAAGAAACTTTAACACAACCAATGAAGACAATGAGTTGTAAACGAAACTAACTTTGAAATTTTGAATTTAACATTTCAAATCACAATATTCCAAAACTTTTAAAACAAGGCCAAGACACATAAGGCCAGGACACATAAGGCCCAGAGGTTTGTAACAAAGTCGAAATCCTTTTATTTCTTTTTTTACGAAAGTTAGTTTTCAGTGTTTATGATTAGCTCCCCCCGTGCATTTCATAAAGAGAAGATACTAATAAGATAAGACTAAGCAGAAGTCAATAATGAAAGGATAATGTTGCTCAATCTTGCAGAGTCAATATAACACACAAACTTTACATTTCCCCTCCGATATTATGAACGACAATGAATTTTTTAGATTCCCAGTCCATGGAAGGAAACTTAAAGTTTGGGATTTTTTAGTACAATCAGGCTAAATTTATGTGTATTGAAAAAAATTGTTTTATATAGAAAACAACTTAAATTTAAAAATGTACAACTCCTGCTGGTGTGATTATAACTCTTTATTTGAAATCATTAAGAATCTTAATAACACATGCAGAGCATAACTACTAAAGCCAAAAATTGATTTTTAATCTCCCTCTTCATCCCTCTGACATCCAATAACTGAGAGACAAATATTTGCTGATCCAATATTTGGGACGACATGGGTTAATAGGGGGAGAAGAAGTTCGTAGTATATTGATTTATCTGACAAATTTAACCCAGTAAGACAGTTAAGTAATAAATGATCTCATATAGCCTTGAGTGATAATACCTTAATCAAATGGATTAACTTTTTTCACATACTACACATAATAATTTTTTTTCTCAACGTTTTTAAAAAAATTTAAAAAAAGATTTTCATTTAATTTTTTCCTAATTTTATGCATTGTTCTTCGATAATTAATTATGAGATATTTAACTAACTGTTAAAAATTTATATTTTTACAAAATTATATTATTTTCCGTATTTCTATCATTAATCTTGTATTGTAATTTATTTTGAAGAAAAAAAAAAGCTGGAAGAAAACTAGTATTTTCATTAAAGTATTCCATTTTTGTGCAAGTTCACATGACCCACAAAATCAGCGTTAAAATTTCGTGATCAGCATTAAAGTACTTGTATGTGTGAAGCATATGCATAGCTTCAATAATTCTCATAATAATAATAATTATTTATAATAAAGTATATGTTGAAGCTTTATATATATATATATATATATATATATATATATATATATATATATATATATATATAATGGGGTTAATCTACGGTTGCATTGCACGAAAAAACTATACATTTTTAACAGTAGTATATACACTTAGTGGCGTTGAAAATGCAACACTAAGAAGGAGTTTCTATGTGTAAATTACGGAAATTTTAGGATAAGCATAGCTTACCGAGTAATTTAAATGATATGAGATGCGTAACTATGTAACACATGCTCAGTAGGGTATGAGGGAAGGAACTGCAGAATGAGTAATATCCATGCCATTATTTTTCCCTGGGTACAATTTTTTTTGTCTTAGAGATCACCTATAATAGCAGAGAATGAGAAGGCGCTGCCCATAGAGGCAGTTTTTCAACAGACAATTTTACGAAGGACATGTTGAAATAAAGAAAACAAGTTCGAAAAGATGATTAGAACAAGCAAATGTGGCAAGTTTGGGTACCGGTTTGGCACGAGCAACGTCAGCAGGTGGGGAAGGACACATCCACCGACAAATGGCGGCCTCGCAAGCCATTTATGCACTTAATGTTACCATATCAATTAGAACCATTACCCACCCATGGAGTGTTAGCGGCCTGCACTCACGGTGTTCGTTAAAAAAACTTTCCTTGGAATGCAAAAACTTTCACAAAAAGTTCTTTCGTGACAACATGGTTGAAAGAAAATATCAAAACACGTCGACAAACTTAAGTCCGTTTGAAGTTTTTTTCTTCCGAATATCTTAACCAATGTTATGCCATAGATTAAGATCCGAAAACTGTCCTGTTGTCTAGGTCATTTTAATCACAGTATTGTCTTCGAATTATTTTTCAACTTCTTTTATACGGTGTTATGAAGAATTATCGTCCATATAATATCCACGACTGATTTCCAAAAATATTTCCCACTGTTGGTAGTAATTCATTTTGTAGTATTTTGTATTATTTTACAGTATTCCTTGGGTTTCTCTGTTCTCATTACGATATCAAGTCTTACAACTACACGAAAAGACACGCACGCTCATATCATCACTTTCTTCGGATGCCTTATTGTAAGCTTCAGACTCTGAGAGCTAAATTCTTCATGAGAGGCTCTATTTTTATTACCTAAAATATAAAACTGACTTTTCATCATCAAATATTACCTTTTCTAAGTCTTGAACAGTTCACAATGAATGATCACTTGCCTGCGCTAATCAGTAAGTAATAGTTTTAGACAAGCTTTGAAGCCTTGTAATCCAATTTTCCCCAGTCTTACTCTCACAGTTCTTATTCACGCATTCCTACTCAATGTAAAATTTAATTATTGTAAAATTTGCTGTGAGTTAAGCTTTCTGTTTGAAAGTAAAATCCTATGCAATACCCTGTATTCACGTAAAATTGTTTTTCTCCGTCATACATATTGCTTCCTGTTCGCAATAAAATTTGCTTCGGAATAACGTTTCAAAGTTCTCATGATAGCAGAAATACCCCACATGGTACTTCAACAACAATTTAGTGCATGGGACAACATTCTTCCTTCAAAAGTAGTATTTTGTATCTTTCATTATAACATAGAAACGAAAATTTACCCATAATTCTGTTGTTGTTGCTAATGCCACCTGATTGACAGTAACATCAGATCAAGGTCCACGCTTTTCATTACGGCTAAGGGCTAGAATTTTACGACTGTCGTTAGCCTAAACTTTGAGCCTCATGCAGGTGACAGAACGATTTTGCTCGGTACAACACGATAGATAGCGACACCATTCGGACCCACTGATTTAAAGAGCACGTACTCCGTGTGTACTCGGTGGATATTTGGTGGCATCGGGCATAGAACCCAGGCCTTCTAGTCTGGAGTTCGATGCTCTAACCACTATGCTACCCACGGCCCATAATTCTAATATTATCCACCCACGCTCTTCAAATGGCAACACAGAGCTGCTTTAAATGCACTAAAACATGCTTCAGAATCTGGTTTAATGAAACGAGAAGTCGGTGTCTATGGAAAG
This sequence comes from Trichonephila clavata, assembly GCA_019973975.1. NCBI lineage: Eukaryota > Metazoa > Arthropoda > Arachnida > Araneae > Nephilidae > Trichonephila > Trichonephila clavata. Next base: position 191,685 of record BMAO01032401.1, on the reverse strand, counting down.
GTGACAGTCTGTCACCAGATCCTTTCTTCTAACACAAAATTTTTCAGATAGAGAAGAATTTTTGAGAATTTCTTCACAATAACAATGTGTTATTATTAGAACCATATTTGGAGATAGCAAACTTATAAAAATTAGAGAATTTTGATATCATTTTCATTTGTGTATGGATCAATTTAACTTTTCCTATATAAAATAATCTTATTCACATTTAATTTTTTTTACTTTTCAATGTTAGCTTTTTTTTGCAGTTAAAGAGAAAAACTTGCACATTCATTGAATATTTCTAAGATGGCAGTATAATAAATAGAAAAATGCATTATGACTTCAATAATTGTATTAATACTTGAGACATCCTTTTTACCAAAAAAGTGTTCAAAGGTTGAACCGTTTTCTCAAACATTGTACTTGAGCAATCCTTAAGGTGACTAATTCTCTGTGAATAAATCCCACAGCAATTTTTTTTATTAAATAAAAAATGAACTATGAACATTTATTCAAATGTCTATATTCTTAATTATTTTCTTGTTAAATATTCTTATCAAATGTTTCTACCTTAAATGATATTTAAAATTAAAAATACATATTTGTAAATTTCAGACATAGCGTTCAGTGTAATTGAAATAAAAATAAAGTTATTATCACAAAAGTGAGTCTCACTACCTGTTTTAAAAAGTAGCAAAACTATAATTTACAAAAACAGAATGCGAATTATAAATAATTTTTTCTTTTTTAAATGCTAGACCGAGGGGGTAACTGGAAACTTGTTCACACTGGGAGAAATGAAGAGAGAAGAAGTAAAAAAAAAAGTTCAGTTCAAACCTTGCATCCGAATGCCACGAGCTTGAGTATACATTCGATCAGGAAGAGTGCCGTAAATGCTTCGTTCATGTAGCTTAATATGTCTAGGTACAGAGGACTGGCATGGTGGTACTACAGCGCCACGTAGTGGAGTAGCAAGAAAACAAGGCGGCAGGAAATAAAAAACATAGAAAACAATGGGAGGCTCTAAGGTAAAAATGCCATAACAGTAAAAAAGAAAAATCTCAAGCAGGTTAATCAACCTACTTAATACACTCGCCCTCGGCGAACTGTATTAAGCAGTGCCCGGGACTAAATAAAGTTAAAAAAAATTTTTAGTTTTTGAGTAACAATAATAATAATGGTAACATAATTCGCAAAGTCAAATGATTACAAAAAACCTATAAAATACACAAACATATAAGTTATTACATTCACCTAATAATAAGTAAAAAATACAATTCCATTTCAGTTAGTAAAAAAATCATCACATTTCAACTATTTTTTTCATGTCATAAAAATAGAAAAAAAAACATGCAATATAACATGCTTGTAACACAATCAGTTTTCATTCAACATGCATATGAAACAATAAAAGTCACAAACATCCATTCCAATCGAACAATATATGAATATATAATCATGCTTTTTTGTTACGAAAAGGTGCAACACGATGCAGAGATGGAACTTGAAAACAAAGACTATATTACAACATGCCAGCTTAAATCTAATAAAATATTCAATGGTATATATGTATACAGGGACAAATCTTTAACGTGGATGGATTCATGTTTGTTCTTAAAAATCACTTCTTTTCTCCAGTAATTGACAAATCTCAATACAAATTTAAACAACAAGGCTTTCCATAAATAGTTTATAGACCATCACTTGCTGTTCAAAGCATGTTAACATTTTTTATTCAAATGCATTTTAATAACAAGGAACAGGAATCACACATTTAAGTTTAATAACTTCTTTACCAAATCATAGAAACATTATATATATGATACATTGAAATGCAGTTTATGTAAGTTATTCGTAAGTTTAGTTTTAACTATCAAAAGGCTTAAAAATTGAATTCATTTTGAAGAAATGTACCAAATATATCAACCAACCTTTTTTGTTTATCGATAAAGGCAAAATAAATCCATATGAATTAAACAGTTACAGTTAAGAAGAATTAAACATTTATCTTCTAAAATTTTATATTTTTAGCTGAGATCTTATTGCCGAAATTCTATAAATGTTCAGAAAAAAATGAATTAAAAAATGTTATACACTTTAAACAAATATAAATTAACTTAACTTTATGAGTTATATATCCAAGTCCGAGTCTCTTTAAATCAGCTAAATAATATTGAAATATTTTAAAAGCTGCGTGTATTTGAAATTAGGTATCTTTTAAAATGTCGCTTAATTCAATTATCTGAAGAGCAAATTATTTTTCTTTTTGTATTAAAAAAAGATAAATTGTGAGATTAAAGTTTTCAAATTTTTAAATTTTTTTCTATAAGATCTTTTTAAACCAAAAAAAATAAATTAAACTATATATAAACAAATATAGTTTAAAAAGGAAAAACTTCATTTAATAATTTCAGTGATTTGTATCAATGTATTATGTCGATAAAAATGTCTCTTAAAATAAATTTTTAGAAATTATTTTGTATTTAAAAATCTCAAAAAATATAAAGCAGTCTTAATCACGTTTCATTACTGTAATTTGCACAAATTAAAATTATATATTATACTTTATTTATTATTTATATACTATTTTTGTATTTAAATATGTTTCATCCATATGAGAAAATATTTACTAAATTCATTGATGGAACTAGATTAAGTTTAAAACAGCGTCCTTTTTTTAAAAAAAAAAAAAGTTAAAACCGATGTATTGGATAGCAAGTCATGGACTATGAAAACTATTTAACTGATCCTTTAATAATAAGCCCATAGTTTCTTATTAAAGGTGTATTACTTAATTTTAGGATACAAAAGAAAAGTAAGTCTTTATATTTAAAAGGAAAAATAAAAAGAAATAGAGTAAATAACAGTTAAACATGGAGAATAGCATACGGATTGAGTAGATTAACATCTGTCATGCAAATGCAGAAAGGAGGCTGAGACTCAGCGCTTTTTCTTCACTTCACTTAAAACTTATGGGGATTGAAAGGTTGATACTGTGTGTGAGTACTATTATATCTATCAAAAAGACAATTATTTCCATACAAGATTAATTTTTTTATGATCATTCAAACTCTTGGAATATCATAGATTAATACCTAATAAATGTTAATTCAAATTACTCTCTTAATTCTCATGGGAGTTAAAGTTAGCAATGCGCTGCTTCCCGATAAACAAGTTTTTGATGATCTTATGCCAAATAAGTAAATTCGAGGGCCTTCAAATCTGTAGCAGTTACAAATAGAGTGAGCTAAGTGCATTAAGAAAGTGATTTTTATTTTAGTTTCTGTTACATTTATACTCGATGGTTAGTCATCAAACTTCATAGAAAAAGTTAGTTATTTAGTTATGAAATTAATAATTTTAGTTGAAAATAATATTAGAATAAAAACTATATGTTTTACATGTAATACTCAATATTATAAGAACGTATTATGAGAATTTCATGGTAAAAAATTTATGAAATATTCATTTTTAGGTATCTTTTAAAAAATGCAAACAATTAAAATTAGCAAGAATAAAACTACTTCTTGTATGCTTAAAACAATTTTTCAGGATGTAAATCAGAGCTATCAATTAAAATTTAAGCCCTATTTTTAAAATATTGAACATTTTATAATAAATTATAATTTGTATTGTATATTTTTTTTGTATAATTATCATTCTTAATGTAAGAATATATTTGATTTTTATTAATAAAATTATTATCTTATTATATTATTATCTTATTATCTTATTATTTTATTATCTTATTATAAATAAAAAAAGTTAGATCCTTGTTAAAATTTTAATGCATTCTTGAAAGACTCATTTTGGAACTGCAGCAGAAATTTCTTTCTATTTTTGGTTGAAAATGGTTTCAAAGATATTATCTGAAGTCTCATTCATTGAAACACTAAATTATTTGCACCCCATATCGGAATTCAGGCACTCTGCATGATAATATTGATAAAAATTTGACTAGTTTCAATGTATCAGTTTATTAACTAAATATTTACCATGATACATTTATTTGACTACAGATCATCTTTTCAGGCATACAAGCTTGCCCTTTAAGGTTAGAATGCATCTCACATGCAGCATGAGGCTATGTAGGACCAATGCAAAGTCAGCATTTCTCTAGATTCGCAAACAGATGTTTCACAAGCATAAATTAGCTTCTGTACATTTTTAAAATGATTCTTTTCATTGAAAATTTAAAGTTTTCATTTAAAAATATTAATTTTAGTAGAATTTTACAAATGTTAATAATAACTAAATTGTTTTTACACTAAAGATCAACAATCTAAAAAGAAAAAAAAAAGACTGTTATTAGGATATATATTCTGCATTTTATTCACATATTTGCGAATGTTTAGTAATTATTTTTAAATAATAATGTATGTACGGATAAAAAAACTTAAAATTTAATGCAAATAATTTAATTATTTATTACTTAGAAATTAAGCTTCTGTGAATTGATATTTAGCAAGGTTAAAAGTATAATTTCCTAAAAGAAATATTAAGAGTAGTGGATATATCTTTATTTAATTGTAAATTAAAATAAAAAGAAAAAAAAAGACCAAGAATTATATTGTGAAAAGATAGAACAGATTGGTGTCCGAACAACCATATACTGATCTGAAAGAAAAAAAGAATCAAAACCATACATTAAGGACAAATAAAGAAACAAAATTTTAAATTTAAATAAATTATCAACTGATAAACATTTTTCTAGGGGAAAAACAGCTACTTGCCTTAAAATGAGAAGAGAAAAAAACTAAAAGAAAGGCCTAGAATTAAAATTAAAAACAAATCACAAATTATGATAACAGTTGCGGTTATAAAACATTTGGTTATCATTAAAATTGCCAATTTAACGGTCAAAAGTTATTTCTGAAAACAAAAACTGCCAAGAAAAGTTTGGTTTTGTAATTGGGAGGGACTTTTAAAATTCGAAAATATATTAAATTATATCTCTCAAATACTATAACATAAAGAGCCCCTAACCAAAAGAACTAAGATTTCCCTAGTGAGATAAGTCTACATGTACATGTCGGAATACACTGTGTGACAACAGATCCTTACCCTGACTCCAAATGCAGCCAACTTGAGCGAGCATTCTAGGGTAAAGAGTGCAGTGAAGGCCGCATTCATGTAGTGCAGGGTGTTCTTGAACACTTCATTTTGTTTGTAAAACTGGACAAAACACAAAAGCAATCACATGTTTGCAAATTCTATTCAAAGGCAGTGATGTAGCGGAAAGGCAATCACAGCAAATAGCTTTGTGGGAAATGCAGAACCACATAACACATAGCACAGAATACATGTTCTCAATACAGCCATCATAAATTCATTTTACTCCACTTTTAAGTTTCATTGGATTAAGAAAATAATTTGATATTCCGTGATAATGAAGTACAGAATACATACATATCGAATCCACAACATACAAAATATATATACTTATAAACAATTCAAATCAATTTAGCATACAAATATCAATCACATGTCTAACGAAATATTGTTTTTGCACAATAATACTACTATATGCTACAAATGTTTTAGCATGCTTAGAAACTTGGAAAATAAATTTTGATAATTTCCATAAATAAAGTATGAAAATTAATGGATTGTTTTAGATAGCCATCAAATATTTAAAATTTTAAGTAAAATATCTTAGAATATATTTCGTAACAAATTTTAATACACGAATCCATTACATATGGTAACTAAATTTTTTAAAATTCATTTAATAATTAAATTTTTTACATGCATTTTTAAAGATATGTTTTATATTGATAAACAGAGCCTTATTTTAGTGTTAAGGAGCTCATTTTATCCCAAAATGTTAGTTGGAATTCGTTTATTTTAAGTGTAAACATATCTGATTCTGAAATCATTTTTTTAAGTACCATTGTTTTCTTTAAATAAGAATATTATATTTCACCTCTTACATTATATGTTGCCTTTAGGCTGTATTAGACAGAAAAACTGAATTTATTGAACACATATATGATGTGAACTACAATTTTCCTTCTTTACATAGCAATTAAAAAAGTATAATTTACGTAACAGGAAATATTTATCCGAATCCATGACAAAAATGATCGCCAGCTAATAGTTGTATGTTTGGAAGCACTAAAAAGAGTCTGTATTCCTTTTGGCATTACTTAGGCAAAATCCTTAAAAACATATTTTAGAATGAAAGACGTTTCTTTCTTTTTGAAAACTCAACTGAGTTAAATTTTTCTTTAAGATATGAAATATCTTTTTAGTTAATTAAGTTTTATTTAGTAATGGAATAATTTTTTTAAATTTAATATAATAAATGAACCCGCATATTTCATTAAAACTACGTTGCAATTTAAAATATAAAAATCACCTTAACTTTAGTTATTTCCTCAGAAAAAAAAGAGTAATTAAAATTAATCAAATAATTTAAAATTCCGCATCATTTTTCATAATTATTTCATCACAAAGATCACACTCAAAAAGTTCTTAAAGTGAATTATACAAACTAAAATGAAATTATTTTCAGTAAATAAAATTAATTTACTGAACAAAGAACAAATATTGTAACACTCTGAATACATTTATTGAAAAAGCTTTAAAAAATTGAATCATTCACATTTTTAAAATATCATACCATATGTATATATAAATATTCTCAGCGATGTCCAGGATTAAATTTTCGAGAAACCGATTTTAAATCAAAATTTTTTAAAGAATGGCTATCTGAAAATATTTCTATGTATGAGATAAATATTTCCTGTCTTTGTGCACAGTGGTCTTACTCATAAACCTAAACTGAGAATTAAATATTTCTTCAAAGCAACAGTTAAAGAAAATATGCTTTCAAAATTATGAAAATCCAGACCAAATTTAGGACATCTGGAAATAATTGTCTTTCTACTTTTCTATTTAAATTTAAAATTTAAACTTTTTTGAATTCTTAAAATGCAACTTAGATTTTTTCATACAGAGTGTTCTAAAAATATATTAGTAACGATACTTATATGTAAAAAAATTGAATATACCAAGGAACCTTTTTAAAAATAATTGAACTTTTAAAAAATACCTTTCAAAGTTATTTCATGATAATTATATTGATTTAGGCAGAAACTTTAAAAAATAATGCATAAAAAGGCAGAGAAAATAAAACTCATAATTTCTTAAGACACACAAATAGGATAGCTCGAAAAAATTTTTAGATGACATTTTGACTCAAACATAAAAGAAGAAAACTATTATGAATAAAGTTTTTGCCAAGGAAATAGTACAGTAGAATTTCGAGAATTATTTTTGAATTATTCAATTAATACTTAAAATAATCTGAATTTTGAGCTGATTAATTTACAAAAAAAAGAAATATACAAGTCAAAGTTTTTTTTTTATATAAAAATTGCATATTACATGTAATTACTCTCTTTTAAGTTTATCAACTTATATTTTAAAGTTCTAGTGTTCTGTATTTTAAGCAAAAACATTTCAAAGTTCTTTGATTTTTTCTTAAATTTGAAAGCATTAGCTAAATCATGATTTTTTTGTGTTGAATTTAGGTTGTGTAATTTTGGAACACATTAATTTCGGATAAAATTATAAGCGAATCACATTGAATGTTTTGCAATGCTATTAATTTCGAATTTGCTCTTGTGATCTTTGAAACATACCGTTACAATTTTTAAAACACTCTGTCTAAAGGAATAGGAGCGAAAAAAAACAGAGAGAAATATAATTTTTGATAGTTATCGAAAGAACCAATGGTTATAGAGGAAAGATTAATCCTTGGAGGCAATACACTTCATCTGTTGATCACAATAAAAAATATTCATTCATTAAAAGAACTACGACATGGTAATACAGTACAACTCTTAAGAAAAGGAAGTATAATGAAACTATTCATAAATCTAAATATGAATTGAATCTGTTTATACAATAAATAATTCACCAATACAAGCAAAAGAAATTGATGACTACCTATACATGCTTTTAACTTAGAGTAGCACGCATGCAGATGGCACTTATGCAAGATATTTAAGCCATAGCTATGGATAACAATGTAAATTGGAGCAGTTTCATTCGAAAAGCTACAGTAAGCATGGTGCACACCAAATTCACTTGAATGCAGATGCAACCTCACAGTGGGTTTTTGCCACAGTATGAAAAGATTGATATCAAAGACAGTCGAGTGTATTTACCTCAGCATGTGAAGTAAAAGAAACACCGTAGAAGAATCACAGTCCTCGTTCAGGAGAGACATCATGATTTAGTTAAAATCGAACACTTTTTCCTATCTCGTAGGAACTGCCTTTGATATTTAACTCTTCATATGTGGATATTAATAGATTGTGTTCGTGTATTCAGCCTAGTCTGGTCATAATTTTTTTTAAGAAAGCTGAATAATTTATGTTGGTGAAATCAACTTAACTAATAGTTACAAGCTAAATATTTTAGTATTTCTACTATTATAACATCATTTATAATAGATACACTATATTTTTTGTGCAGATAATTTAGGGAAAAATTCTATATTATTCATAATACTGAAGCAAAGATAGCCTATTTAAAAGTGAATATTAACTAGTAAAATATACCAATATTTATTTTGATAGTACTAATTAAGCAGGAAATAAAAACACATATATATCTCGATACATTAATGTAATATTTTCAAATACTGAAATAAGTTTTTACTGCTTTAATAAAAAATTTTAAGTCCATTTTTTGAAAAAAATCATTTAATATAATTTTTTTTATTAACTATTGCACTATTTAAATATGAAAACACACGATCTACTAAAGTTAAAAGTTTGATGGTTGCAATTTTTCGCTTTTATATGTTACAATTTTTAGCAAAAGATGTTTCAAAACCTCAATTTTTTGGGGAAAATGAAAACTTGTGAAAATAAGAGCAGGTCACTGTATTCATTTTGAAAGCTGTCCAACTTACTCCAACTTGCCAATATAATAATTCCACAAAAGCTAAGACTAGAAAGTCTGAATAGGGAATATATTAGTTACACATTTTTAAAATAGTTAAATAACTACTCTTAGAATATTGAAATAACTGCAACAGAGGGAGCACACACACATTTAATAATTAGTGGTAGATAATAAGCAAAAGTGTTCATAACTTTATTTTAATCTTATTTACAAGCAACTGATTAACTGAGCCGGTCGTAATTTTGCACCTTATAAATCACATTAATTTTAAATTTTATTTTTCTCTTTTGATTCCTCCAAAATTTCTTTAAAAGTTGAAAATACCTCAACAAACTGCACTTAAATTTCAAATAAACGGATTTACTTTTCAGCCACTAAAATCTATCGAAATGTATCCTAATCTATATACAGTTTTGATATTAAAAATAGTTTTTTCTCATATATTTGTTTTTGTTATCTTTAATTCATTTTTCTCGTATTCAACGATTAACATTGTATAAGAAATTACAGGATTTAAATTTTATAGCAAGAGATCTTAAATTTAAGAAGAGCATAGTAAAAAAAACCAAGACGAGATTCTTTAACAGATGATTCATAAACAGCAAACGTATTGAATACGAATTTTTCCCGTTCAGTATTCAATAATTTAGTCCCGTCATCTTCCTGTGATTGTAATATTGGTGGCGAGGAAAATGTAGAACATCCTTCTGTGTGTGTGTTCCAAGTTTGTCAGAGAAAGAAAGATCCCAAAACTGACTTTCAAGGGACTTAATATAAATTGGCCTCAGAATTTTAACAACTTCTTTACACCAGAAGTACCTTTAAAAAGTCTTGTGAATTTGTTGTAAATATTTGTAATCCTTTATAACTTCCAATTTTTTCTCCTTCTGTTCTTTGTAATGTGCGATTAATACTTCTGTGAGTACATTGCGATACTTTGTGGTGCACAAGGATTTTATAATTGTTTTCAATAGAAAAAATTCAATAAGCTTCATGGATCACGATGTAGAAGGAAGAAAGACGTAAATGCGATCGAGAGATCGAAAGGATCAGTTTTATGGAAAAGAAAGAGCTAAAAATGTTTCTATCGAAAATAAATTTTACTCTTTTTGCACATTAATGTGTTTCTATCAATAACATATTAACAAATTACTAAAAGTGATGGAAATGTTTTTTCTGATAATAAAAATTAAAAGGAAATTGGTTTTATCTCGAAGATTTAAAATTAAATTTGGCCTGTACATTTACATAAGAAGTGAAAGCATGTGAATAAATAAAGCAACTGTATAAATGGAAAGGTTAAGTAACATTTCAGGATTTGAAAAAAAAATAGATTAATAACCATTCTTATGTTTTAAAAAATATCTATTTTTAAATTAAGTTGTTTTAATTAATATATCTATACACATATATGCCTACTATTAGCAAAAGCAAAAGCGACTAAAATTTTAAAAATTTTTGAGATATTCTTTTGCTATATTTCTCAATATCGTTACTTAAAACTATTTTTTTTTCAAAATCAATCAACTGAAAGATCATAAAACAGGATCAATTTAAATAGGGAAGACATATACATTTACTTCTTAATAATGAGCATTTTAAAGCAATATAACGCGTCAAGTTGAATAATTTAGAAAATGAAATTTATAATGAAAAATATAAACTGGAGTTGATTCGTAAAATTTTATCTTTATTATTCATTAAATTGTAAGCAAAACAACAATAGATAAATTCAAAGGTGTCTAGAAGAAATAATGTTTTTCAGACTGAAAAAAATCTTCTGATTTTCGAACAAAATTGAAATTAAAAGATTAAAAGTACTCCGAAAAATTCCATTGAATTATCTACAAATGAATTCTTTGTTTATGCCTTTTATTTGAGTTCCTTGAAAATTTGATGGTTTTTATAAAATGCCAAATTTTAAACTGCAAAGGGGGAAAAAAACCTAAAATATTTATTATACATTATAATTAATCGTATTTCTCAAGTTTACACATAATTTTTGCAGTATTATATATGATTTGAAATTTAAAGCAATTTAACTACTTGTGGTATAATTAAAGTGTGCTTAAGGTTCGCTATTGTATTTTCAAGTGTTATTTGGAAGCAACTTAGAACAATGATTCCCAAAGTTTTCACTGCGAATTGTTGCAAAACTTATCATAATTGATATATATATATATATATATATATACAAGGGGTGATCAAATGAAAAGGTACGAAACGACATAAAAATGAAACAGTTAAATATTTGCATATTCCGCCAAGGGAGAATGTAGCGAGACATCTCGGGATGCCATTGGAGACTCTGACTGGGATCGGATCATGCGTGGGTGCCCGCATGCGCAAGAGAGAGCAAAGGCTCTTATAAAAAGCGGCGTCCAAATGATGCGAGCACAGAAAAAGCATTAACTCCGATGCGTACTGTGAGACACTCCGACGCCTACGCAGGTCCATCAAGAATAAAAGACCGGGGCTGCTCACGGAGGGTGTGGTTCTGCTCCATGATAACGCGCGTCCACACGTCTCCAGAGTCACACAAATGGAACTGGACAAGTTCCAATGGGAGACGTTGGACCTTCCGTCCTACAGTCCGGACATGTCACCCTGCGATTTCCATGTGTTTGGTCCACTGAAGAAACACCTGAAAGGAAAGCGCTTCAACTCGGACGACGTACTCAAGGACACTGTGAAGGACTGGGTCTCGTCACAGCCACAGGAATTCTGGGAACAAGGAATCCTGCGGCTTGTTCATCAGGGGGATCGTTGTGCTCAGGCCTATGGTGTATATTTTGAATAAAGTCTATATTTGTACCCACCGTGTCGTTTCGTACCTTTTCATTTGATCACCCCTTGTATATTGCTTCTGATTTAATGTGGTGAGATGTGACTTCTGGGGTAAATAAACCTATAACTGAATTCTGGATCATTCTATTTCTTTATTACTAGATGTCGTTCTGCTAAAATTAAAAAGTTTTCACAACATATTTATGTTGCTTAAATTTTTTGGGGTTTGATACTAGATGGCGTTTAACAAAAATTTTAGATTGTTTTTACAATTTCTTTAACGTTTTGGTATTTTATGTATGTTTGCAAGAACTTTTTAGGCCGGTGCTGGAGTATTTTTATTTTATGATCTTAGACAAACAGTTTTGTGTTTTTTGTCTCTTTAGTGATGGATTAGTTTTTATTGACAGTAAAAAAAATTGGATAAGAAAGAAAACCTTTAACCAGAGATATAGTTGTTGAAAAGTGATAATAAATGTGGTGACAGTCAATATATAGAAATTAGTGAGGAAGAAATCATATGATGTATTGTTTGAGGAAGTTTTGACAACGGGGTACTTATTATCAAGCAAATCGAAATAACGTTTAGAAACCAATCAGTACTACATAGTTGGAAAGCCTCAAAATTTCTTTGCTAGGAAGTTGAAACACCTGGGACAGCAAAAAAATATGTTTCTGAAGAATGTATCGTTATCAAATTATACATTACAAGATGGTCCATAGAATCGCGTAATGTAAGAAATGCTGTATCATCACAGAACTTATCTTGCTAGTTGTTGTAGGTATGGTGAACGTTTCGGTTGGTGAATCTCTTGGGAAACAGCTTTTCTTCAAAAGTATATTAGTGAAATACACAATCGGCTACAGAATTCAGCATAAAGTGGAGGATGTGAATGAGGAATAAAAAAAAAAATCAAAAGTAAGAAGTTGGGTTGTTGAGTTGTAACTGCTATGGATAAAAATTTCAAAAATATAACATGGAATTACAGAAGACTTATCTTTTGTCAAAATGTCATTCCAAGTGCGCATTCTCAGAACTTATTTAATATCCATATGACACTTTTTATTTGAAAATAAATGCATTGGTGTCTCTATGTGTTAAGAGGTCTGATTGCAAATTGCATTGTTGTTCAGGCACTGAATCAAAATAAAGTCACACACTCTGGAAGGATTATATTATTGATATCATACTTGTTTTGAAGTATCTGATAAAGTCCTGTATTAAATAGGCTTTAAGATGTGCATTAAAAGTATTAAATTTTGTAAAAAGTAATTTATTTGCGATAAAATGTTTCAAAACACTGTGAAATGATATGTCAGCTGAAAACTTGTCTTTATTAAAGCACCACGGATGGTTGATTGTAATATATTGTCTTTTACGTTTAAACAGCAACGGGGATTTTATAGTTTCCTCAAGGACACAAAGATGCCAAATTTTTTTCTGATTAAGATTTTATTAGTGAAGCTGGCACATTTATACAATTTTTGAAATGTTGTATGTCTTGAGTCTCTACAGAGTAAAATAATGAAAACAATTTCAGCTTTTATAAAGGAAAGAATTATTGAGAAGAAGAATAAAGTAAGGGGGTGATAATTGCTTCTGCATATTGACCGCAAGAGAAGTGGATTTCTCTAGAAATATAAAATGTATTTTTGAAGGACATTTATCACGCGGTGAATACCTTCAAAATTAAATTATCAATTTGTTTGCATAGATTCAACTCTAGAACTCAATCTGAATTTAACTCTGCAGATGTGAATTATATTGAGTTACTGACAATAAAATGTAAGTGAAACTTGCAACGTGGAATTATTCGAATTTTGGATATCAATAAAAGATTAATATTTCTTTCGAAAATTCGAATAAATTTAAGTAAATCGCACGTTTACGACCATAAAAATTGTTCCAAAATGGAGGAGGAAGACGAGGGTGGCAATTTTCACCTGATTTTAAAATATAAAAATATCTGCTGTCTCATCCATTCTATTATTTTGCTGTAAATGACTAAATCAATTAATTCATTAAATAATGCGTTTTAACAGTAAATTATGCTTCAATTATATTTTTTTCTGACGTTTACATTTTTTATTTATTATTAGTGCTTATTTATGATTAGTCATACTTAAACTTGTTTAAGGGGACCACGGTAAAATCTTAGTTCAAAAAGGTGAAAAGTTTGGGAACTCCTGACTTAGAGATTAAATATGAAAAAAAGCAGTAAGATATGAAGATATGCATCTTAAGGAAATAAGTTTTGATTATTTAATAAAAACTTAAGAAAAATATTTGAAAAATTTAAAAAATATAATATTTTCGTATTAGAAAAGTGGATAATCCTCTTATGATCTTTCTCGAACTAATCAAATAGTATTGCGTTACTCATTAGTTAAAAAAATCTAGTGAAGAATCTAGTATGTTTTTCTTGAAAAATATATAAATCTTCCATTACAGACTAAATATTTTATATTGTGTGAACTAACATTTTAAATGAATAGATTTCAAATAGAAGATGTATTTTTTGTTGACGTTAATTAAAATATTTAATCTAATTGCATTTACATAGCTTAATATGTATCTTACATTACTATATCTTACTTAAAGTTATAAATATGGTATTGAGAGAAGTAACATGCAATTACTAATTAAAGACTAATTCTAAATATTTTATAGAATTCTATATCGATATATTTGAAAAATACAATATGTAATTTGTAAGAAATCATGCATAATATCTATTGGTGCTATGGCAGTGTCAGAGCATGACAAATGCTTCTCTTAAAAGACAAGAACATATTCATAATACATAAAACGAAATTTCGAATTCCAATACAATCTCTTGCACAATTCGAAACTAATATAAGCTGTAAAGAATTCCAGATCACTATTTCAGATCTGAGAGCATTCACAATATCATTTTTTTCCATAACAAAAATTGCAAAATCAAGAATCATCCACTGAAAAAGAATTTTTAGCAGATGTGCTTGATTCAACCACTGAAATATAAGATTTTAAAAATTCCACTATTTTTCGCTCACATGCAAAATAGATCAGACACCATGCACACACACACATAAAATCCACAAGAAGTTTTATATATGCACAACCACATTTGTTTTTATTTGTAAGCACATCCACAGATAAACACAATATATAGAATTTCTGAAATAAAAATTAATTAGAGCATTTGACATTATATTATTGAACGGTGTCTTTTAATTTTAGATAAATAACAGGGTTTACATAATTTGACTAAGAAAAGTTATTTCTATTTATCTTTCTTATGATTTTAAGTAAATAATTTGCTTCCATTAAAAAGATGAATAGAGATAACAACATTTGAGGAAGCAATCAAACATTTTAATAAATATAAGTTAAAAAAAATAATTAATTATTCAATAGACAGATAATTTCTTAAGTATAAAAAAGATGATTCTTTTTCCAAAATTATTTAATAGCTCAAATTTTTGGACTTTAAAATGTTTTTAAATTTAACATATGATAGTACCAAATACTTTTTTTTTACTGTTGAAATTTTAACTTATAACTTATATAACTTATATTAAACAACGAAATAAAAGTTTTTATTGAACATTTTTTACTATTTTTATTCTAATATCATTATTTTCAAACATTTTATTAAAATTTTACTCTTCTTTTCTAAAAATAATTATAAAGTATATAAGATTAATTTTAAGATCTCTTATTTTTTAAGATTACTAAAAAGTTCATAAGTAAAAAAATATTGCATGCAACTAGTACAATTAATTTATGACACCAATCATATTAATAATCTCAATATAACTCTTTTCATAATTTAAAAATAGTCGTGCTAAATTTGAAAACAAAATTATAAAGAAAACAGTTAACAGAATGAATCATATATTCTTAAAAAAAAACGTTTGAGATATTAAAAAAGTATTTCAATTAAAAATTAAAATAATTGGTAAGCAAATCAAGAGCGTGATTCCTCAAATTTTATTGTTTTAAAATAGTTAAAATATGTTCATTTAAAATTCATTTTCGAATTAATTTTGATACCAAAACACACGAGTTTTTAAAGGAGTATCAGTTCTAATTACAAAGATAAATTCATCAAAAGTGTTCCATGTATAGTTTCACTATGAAGGACGTAGAACACAACAAATTCATAAAAATTAATACACAAATTATTTTTTGAATTGAATTTTTTTTAAATGAACTACAACACTCACTACAACTGAAAGTAAAAAACAATTTATGGAATATTTTACACAAAAACACTTTTGAATATAAAAGTAAGATCAAAAGGGTGTTATTTATAGATAAAAAGAAATCTAATCTAAGAAACTTACCTTCATCATCAAAAGTAATGTATTGAGCACAATTAGCACCATAATAAAATATTCAAAAGGAGTAGAAACTACAATTTTCCAAATTTTATACTGAACACTAGTTTTGTTCTGGGGCATGAACCTCTGTAATGGTCTCGCTTGAATGGCAAAATCTATGCATGATTTCTGTACAAGAGGGAAAACAACAAGTAGGGATCAGTTTTTTCGAAAAAAAATATAATGAAATGAAATTTCTGAAACTAAATTCTATATCAGAAAAACCTATAAGTATTTTTTAAATGTATTCCAATATTTTCATAACGTTTCATAAATAAAGGGTCAGCAATAATAAGTTTGTCTTTCTTATTATTTATCTGAACGTGCCTTTATTCACCCCAACTAAATTTGGGTAAAATTTTTGTTTCATCTGAAGTTTCAATTAGATCAGTGTTTCACTAAATTGCAGTATTTGCGACCTAATTTTCTACTATAATTTTCATCGCGTCCCCCATACAATAACATTGTATTGAATGCAATAATTTGATACTAAAGCTACAATACGACTTTAATTATAAACCGTGTAGTAACAGGCGTTGATGGATGAAGGAAGGCAGATGGGATTGGGTATGTTATTCCTTTTTCAACGAGAACTTCGTTGGGAGTAGTGTATTTAGTTCTATTTGTCAGAGAAATAATTTATGTCTATATTTTTAAGTTCAGATTAGTAGTCTTTTATCCTGTTGTATCTCGCAATGAAAGAATCTGATGATGGATTAATTGAATTGCCTTAGAACTGTAAAACTAGCTAGAGAAATAATAATATAGTAACAGACTGAGCGGAATAAAGATGTTCAGTATTTTCACCTTCTGAAATGGATGTAAACTTGTTCATGATATATTTAATCATGGTGTAATAATTAACACCATAACCACACAAATTATCAAGATAAATATCAAATTTTGAATATAATTTTTGTATATGACAATCAAATGGGCGTCAGTGTTAATTATTAAACTTGCTCTTCGTTTACTAATGATAAATTTATTATCAAATACATTATACAGTACTGATAAATTTATGAGTTTATTATATTAACGTAAATATGTATTTTTTATCTATTATGTCAGAATGTATTTTGTTTTTTGCTTATTTTCAGTAAATTAATAATTTTTTAAAATAATCTTTTATTCTTGATTTTTCGAAATACTCGCGCCCCCCTTGTAGGGTTATCACGGCCTCTTAGGGCGGCACGCCCCACAGTTGGAAAAACACTGAATTAGATTACACAGTGTCGCAGAATGGTGAGCTATTGTAGAATACCACTGAAATTTAGAGTTTCATTGTAAGGAAGGATAAAACATTGTCCTCTTAATTTTCACAAGTTATTGAACTATATAAATACTGCATCTTTTCAAAGGAATATTAGTCTTGATTATTCCACGTAAATTAAATTGTTGGAATCGTATCCCTATAACTTGCATTCTTCAGTCTGATTCAATCAATTTTTCGAATTTACATTTGATTTCATATTTCTTTAACGTTATTAGTGACCGACTTCGTAATTCTGAACCCCGGGCAAGTGATGAGAACGCTATCTGGGCTGGCACTTCACTTTCCTTACTTATACACTAGATCGACGTGAAGACTTTCACCAATGGAAGATTTAACGTGCCTAAGCGTGCCTCTACACGGTGGATCTTCAGTGCACCAGGACTTGAACTGACGACTCTCTGGCATGAGCCCGTGACCATGATCTCTCAACAACCACAGCCACATTTTTGGAAGGGAGTATATCCAAAAGCACTGTGTTCAAGTTTTCGTCGAGATATTTATATTAATTAAAATGCTGCTTTTTATCTAAACTTTCATTCTTAAATATTGCTTCGATTAAAACCCTTTGGCACTAGTAACCAAGTAACTGTTGGGTAAAGAACGAAGCGGTGGAACTACATATGCTTTGGATGGCATCTTTAAAGCGTTAAATAATTTCCCTTTGCAGTGGCGTACACAAGGGTATGTCTTGTGGCTTTTAAAATCCTCCTATTGACCAACATATTTTCTCAGCATGAAGATTATGTCTCAGCGCTTTCGTCTACGGGTTTTAAAAATCTAGCCCCTCCCATGGAAATTGTGTCTGTATGCCACTGTCTCTTTTGATATATATTCCTATGTTAAGCTTTTGAAAATGTTTTTACATCTTTCACGTAAGGGAATATATCATTTCAAGATATTGAATATTGCTCAGAAATAACATTTTACGAACTGAATAGTTTTTCGGTAGTAATATATCAAAGAATAAATAAAACTTGTATTTTATTTTCTCATCGACTACAGTGGTATGAATCTTAAATTAATAAGTATATAAATTTGAAACGAAATATTTTTACACAACAAAGGATTGAGAAGAGTATAATGGTCAAGGAATACAAAATAAATCGTTTCTCTCATTGTTAACAAACGCGAAACCTTACAATGATCTAAATTTTTATCAACTTTGTTTTTTTCCTTTATTTTCAATTCCATTTCTTAGAACTAAAAAAATTTGCAACTGTCCTTTTTGTTACTACGTTTTCTTGGTTCTATAAAGACACACCCAAACTCTCAGAGTCAATCAGCTAATACGTCTGGGTACCTTTTCAAACAGCAAAATTATTTTATTAATTCCCAGAATAAGCTTTAAACGCGAATTCAGTGAAAAGCCCGTAGAAGTCGTTTAAAAATACATACAGAATGCAAGAATCTTTTCATTACTTATTCTAAAGCGTGTCTTTTTTTCAATGAATATTTTTCGAATTTTTTTTAAAATTAAGGTTAGTTTTAGGCTTTATATTTCAAAAAGAATCAATCAATGAATAAAAAGAGTGAATTCTGTTTCTCAAACCTTTCATATGTCTTTTTTAAAATTCATATTCATGAATTAATATTTAAATGAAAAACTATAAAAATTTCTGCTTAGAATTTTGCTGTACATTTTAATTTCCTATAGTTAATTCAATTAACTGGTTTTCCCCTTGATTTTTACTTGCGAAAAAGTCAAAGCTGTCCGATTGTTTGTCTTTGTAACGTTTCCATGGGAACTGTTTTCAGAAACATTAAGCAGAGAAAGTGCGCATGCAAATAAATGAGATAAAGTAAAGCAATAAATCATTCCTGCATGAAGCAACGAACTTTCATAGCACATATTTCATTATGAAATCAATCTAAGCAGTATAATAATTATTTTAAATGGTATTTTATTTTATATGATTAATTTTTTAAAGTATTAGTTTTGGTAAAGCCTCATTTTACCAACAGATTGCCATTTATTCGTTATACATGAGATCCTACATTAGTTTACTTTAAACTAAAAATAAAAAAAATTGATGACATGAATTAAACTTTACAATTGCATTTGGAAACGATTAAAAGAGTCAAGTTTTTATGAGTTACCTGATTTTTATCTAAATCACCCTCTTCAAGCTCTTTCTCTCCTTGCTCTTGGAATGTGATAATGATCAAGGCCACGAATATATTAACGAAGAAAAATGGAAACACCACAAAAAACACAACATAGAAGATCGCCATCTCGATTCGAAACCTCGGAAGAGGACCGTAGTCCACATACGTAGAATCCATTGAGTTCTGCAGAACCCTGAAACAATCAGCATGCCCCAGAATTAGTCAATATAAACAGTGTAATTTGATGTTTACTTTTAAAAACTTATTTTAAAAAGTTCGGATAGGGATTTAATTTTGGAAGTGTTTGTAATGAAAGTTAAGATTTTAACAAAAAAAAAAATAATATTGAATAGAATCAAAACTGATTTTTTAAATGCGTAAAATCAATTGATGACTTCGTTTCGTATGGACAGAAACATTATATTCAAAATAAGCTTCAGTTTTATGATTTGAATCAAGAAAATGTTTTTGTGAAATGTTATCGACAAAGTTTTTTCTGGTGTACAGTTTTTATGAACATTTTTTCAAAAAGAAAACCAAGTGATACAGAATGACAAAATATTTATAACTATAAGTAGAATTAAGGAACATTTATTAATAGAATTTTGAAAAAAAGAATTCTCAAACCAATAAATCGCACAAATTATACATTGCATTTCACTTCGGGTTCTGTTTCAAAGGGTGTTACATTCCGAACTGTATGAAAATATAATTATAGTATAAAAAGATATACTCTTTATTAGTATTAATATTTAGAGCAACAAGAGAGTAATGTAATAATACTGATAATAATTTCATAAATACTGAAGCATTTGCTGATTCTCAAACAAAACTCTTGACTGGTTGATAACAAAAATTATATATATATAAAAAAAAAACGTTTAAAAGCAAAAATTCTAAGTAGGAAAACATTACATTCAAACTTTTCAGAAGAAACATGAAAATAATTTTATGAATTTAAAGAAAATCTTTTTCCCACTATGAGTAAAATTCTATAATTCATGCTTTGATTGTGTGACGATTAGTAATATTTTTTAGTTTAAAAAAATATTGATTGTTTCTTACAAATTAGAGCCTATAATATATTTGGGATCCAACCAAAAACGAAGTGATAAAGTTCTATTCATGTCTATAACTTCTCTCAGTGTGAATAGAATTGAAATTTTTTGATGCTTTTGTTTCTTTTTTATGCATAAGAGTAGATAGTGAAACGTGACAAACTTTGAGTTTCACTTTTGCATTTATCCAAATACGATGCAAATAACATTAGTTGATAAAGCTCTTTATATTCAAAATTTTCTACAAATATTAGTAAGAGAGAGAGAGAGAGTTATTCACTTCAAAGATTAAAATTTTCTTTAAGAAAAAATATTTAATAAATAAGGTTGAAAATGTGAATGTAAAGGAACTTATGCAGATGAAGCATGTGTTTTGCAACATTTGTTTGTTGCAGCAGTTATTTTGGGGTTTACATTTTTTAAAAAGTTTAATTTACGTTTAAGCAAAATGACAATCAAAATTGAACTACTCAAAAAGTATTCATCGATTGTTTTAAATAAATATTTTAATCAAAAAAACTATTTTTAGTAATCCTATGCAATTGGATTTTAGTGTATTTTATGTTAATATATTGACTGATTTGTGGTTTGTTACAAATGAATTTCATGGGTGATATGTATTTCTTGAAAAAATAAGAAGTCAATATCTGTTATATAGATTATATTTTTTTACTCAAGTGTTTTGAGATTCAGAAAAAAAAGATCTCAAGAGATTTGTTTTTAAGGATTGATTACAAATTTTTCTTACAAAAAAAACAAAAACAAAAACAAAACTTCCAGAGTAAAATGTGTGCTATAAGTAAACAAGAAAATACAATGCCATGACTCACTCTGGCCATCCTTCTCCCGTTTGCACAGCAAACAATGTGAGCATGGCGGCCATCACGTTGTCGTAGTGGAATGATCGATGGAGCCATTCCCTTTTGTCCACCTCAGGAGGCTTCTCGTCTCCCTGGAACACTAAGAACTCTCCCCTAAAATACACACAGGAAACATTTATATGAACGAGGTCATGCAAATTAAAGTTATATACATATATATATATATATATATATATATTTCTCTTTCCATATAAAAAAGTTAAATTGATTGATTAGAACAGAGGAGGGCAATTGCTTTTTTTTTTGGGTTTAAGGGCGATATTGTGGAAGCGGAGAAAACAGGAGGGCCGCATTTTTTTAAATGATTGTATTCAGAAAATGTACACATTGTACCACATAAAAATCAATAGACATAAGTTAAATAAAATAGAGGCGGTTTTATTCAATTCATTTACTGCACCAATTTCACATCACCAATAACTTCAGATAATCTTATAATCAGCTTAATGTGACAACTGTACACATTTTTTTTACACTATTTTTGAAATCAAGAGAGAGATTGCTTGTTGAAATTCTCATCACAGAGTCCCAGTAAATGTCAGCATCTATAATTACTCCCATTGATTTTCATTCAAGAAAAACTTTGCTCACAAATGTATATTAACTCAAATATATAGAACACTTTCTGTCTATTTGGTTTTCTGACCGTCTTATCGAGCCGCAAAAAAACTCTTTGCAAGGGCAGCATGGGGCCCCAGAGCAGTATTTGCCCTCCTCTGGATTAGAACAATGGATTGTGAGGGAATCCATGTAAAAAGCTTAAACTGATAATTTTCAGCTGCTATTTAAATATTTAAACATTGTTAAAGATTACGGAAATATTTTGCGTATTAATGGATACATAAAGACAATTGAATGTTTTACTTAGAATGCTAGAGGGCAGGAAAATTATCATTTATAAAAATACTTACACTTTATAAAAGGATACTAGTCATTAGTAAAAGTAATAATAGTGATGTAGAGGAGGTGTTATAATATATTGTATCATTACTAAATTTAAAACACATTTGTGAGTAGAAATTTTTTAAAATTGTTTCATAATGTTACAAAAAAGTAAACAAATAAAATTAAAAATGTAATTCAAGTAATAAATTGCAAATCATTGTTCTTCTTCTGTGTTACAACTACGTCAGAGAGAGAAAGATTAGCTTTCAAGGGACTCAATATAAATTGGCCTCCGAATTTTCACCAACTTCTTTCCACCAGAAGTGCTTTTAAAAAGTTCTGTGAATTTGTTATAAATATTTTTAATCCTTCGTAACTAGTTTTTTCCTTCTTTCCTTTGTAATGTGTGATTAATATTTACTTTTGTGAGCCCCGTGTGATACTTTGTGGTGCACGAGAATTTTATAATTATTTTTAATAAAAAAAAAATACAAATTGTGAAGATAAAATCTTCTTTTGTGCCTGATCTTTTTATGTTAGGCTAGCGCAGCACTATTGATAACAATAATCTTTCCTTTTTTATTTTGATTGGATTATGAGAGTAAGAATGTATCACTTACTCGCACTCTTCCGGCCGAAGTTTGGAATCGTCGGTGCAGTAAAAAAACTTCCCATTGAACAACTGAACAGCAACAACAGCGAAGATGAATTGAAAAAGGATGTACACGATGAGTATGTTGACAACATTTTTTAAGGATGTCACTACACAATCAAATACAGCCTGCAAAGAAAGATTAATTTCATGAATGTCTAATAGCACGTGAAAGAATAAAATGAAGTCCCTTGATACCATTCCGAATTGATATGTTCTAAAGAACTAAACGTAAATAGTTTTATTTATCTGTATTATCAATATTAATGTGAGAAATATAAGTCATGTGAGAAATATAAGTAACAGCAATAATACTTTTTATTGTATGAAAAATGGCAGAGAAAGAGAGAGAGAGAGAGAGAGAGAGAGAGCTTTAAAAAGCTTAAATTCTTAACTCAAGAAAGATTAAAACAGTATTACGTAAATGAAGTTTAGGCTTATACTTATATTCAAGTATTGAATTATTGTTTATTTTTTAAAAAAAGATTTCACCAATTCTGATTTAATTTATTTAATAAATCGCGTTGCTGAAAAATGGTGGTTATGAAATAGACTGCGCACAAATCGTGTCATCTTAATATAAATAGATCAATTATACAATAGATCAATATTTTAACACATTGCGGCCTAAAATATACGATTTTCATAGATATTTTATAAGGCTTTTATTATTATTATTATATTTAATAATCTTATACGCATTAAAATTTGATAATTTTCCTATTGATAGTGAAATTTTTAGATTTCCCATATTTTTTTAATGAAGTTTTTAAGAATAGCTTCAGACTTCTTTTTAAAGCGATGATAGAAAACGATGCCAAGTTTCATAATCAAGAATTAAGTTTGCCGTGTTTTCTTCTAATGTTAAAAACAAATAATTTATGTGAAATTTTTAAACAAGAAAGGAAATGTTTTTTACCTTTAATTTAGGCACTCTTTTAATAGTCTTGAGTGGCCGCAGCACTCGCAGTACTCGTAAAGACTTGATGGTACTCAGATTCTGCCCTGTACTGCTACCACTGAAGAAATAAGAAAATCTTTTTACTAGTGTACTTCAAATTGAATTAAAACACTCTTACATGAAACATGTTAAAGTATAAGAAAAAACTTATTACGCTTATTTCCTTATTTTCTCTTATCTTATATTTATAGGGCTCAGCACGAAGAAAATATATCGCACTTAACTTTTAATTGTTACATAAATCGGAAATCTTTCCGACTTGATTATTAATTACAATGACGTATTTATTTGGCGTTAAAACATAGTGCCAAATATGATGTTTTCTATGCATAAAGTTAAAATTGGAATACAGTGAAGATAGAAATAACAGAAATACATTTACATTAAAAATAATAGAAAGTTTTAGATTTTTAATTTATGTAAAAAAATTCAAAATATTTCTCAATAATTTAATTCGAGGTGACTATTTTAGGAACGAAAAATTAGAAGTAAGATTTATTATCAGTAAAATGAATGTTGATATATATATTTTTTTACAATCAATCTAAACTGTTAGCAAACTTATTTTAAGTCTTTTTTGTCAGCACTAGAAAAAACACGCAGACAATTTCTAACAACAAACATTTTACTGTTGCATTTTTTAAAAAAAAATAATGATTTCAAAAAGTATTATTTAAAAACTGCATATTTGCTGATTGGATTCTAGATGCTCTAATGAAGGTGGACTTACGCAAAGGCGAAGGCCACTAAAGCACATATCACAACAATAGCATCCAGTATATTCCATGGATCTCTACAATAAGAGCCTGGATGGAAGATAATACCTTGATCCACCACCTGAAAGGAAAGCATTTTTCATTGAAAGCAAAAATCTAACATAGAGCTAAAAGGGTTGTAATCAACAAATAACTAGTTTTTAATATATCGTAAAATGCTTTAGTAATAAATAGTAATATTATTTCAGAAAGATTCTCTGTTTCTCAATGTGCTTTAAAGATTTTTTTTCCAGAAAAAGGAAATACTAGAAATTTGTAAATGATGAGCCCAAGGTAGAGTATTTATTATATGTAAAATGTGTCTAAATATATTTTAAAATATTCAGAAACGATGAAATTTCATTTCTAAATAAATAATTTTATTTGAATTTTTTACCAAATATAATAATTAATTTAGTGAAAACACTGGAAAATAATAATAATAATAACAATATATAAATATACACACAAAAGTAGCTAATAATTTTAATATGAGAAAAATGAGAAAAAAATCCAAAGTTGAAAATTTGCTCCGTCAGAAGTGAATCCAACTCTTTAACAACTGAATAAAACTCTGAAATTATCTATTTGAAATATTAATAAGAAAGTTTCGTCAGTTTTTAATAAGTCTTTTGTGAGAAATATCTCACTTATTTGAAATATTACCCATATATCTTTTAAAGATGTATGGGTTCTGTTGATTAATGTAGTATTATTTGCTAATTTTTTGGGAATCAAGTAAAATTTTTTTATTAACTAAAAATAAACATAAAAGAAAGACACATTTACCTCTATATAACCGTAAATAAAACATGTTAACAATTCATATAACTTTGAACAAATTGTATTGAATTAATTATGTAAAGGAAAGAAATCCACAATAGACATTTTAAAATTAAATGGAAGGGTATATTGAGGAAGAACACTAAAAAATCCCCACCTTTAAAACCATCTCGACAGTGAAGACACCAGTGAAAGCATAATCAAAATAATTGAGGATTTTGTTACTATAGGAATCTTCAAAAACCGGATCCTCTGCTGCTAATGAGATACTACTCAATGAAATGATGATCATGATGAAGAGGTCAAAATATCGCATATTCACAACGTAGTGAGCTGCACATCGGATGCTGGAATAAGAGGGAAACAATTTTCATTAAAAAAAAACAACCTGGGTGAATTCAAAGAATATTATTTTTGAGTTATTAAGAAAAAAACAACAACGGTGTACACATCTAAAACTGCAATAGAAATTTAAAGAAGGAAAAAGACTCATGAAAATTGAGTTTAACTCACGGATTCGTTGGAGAAAAAATAAACATTGATGAGTATGGAAGCATTGGTCTGGGGCCTGTGATATCGTCGTCCATGGCATCCTTGTCTTGACCCCTGTCCTCGTCTGGATGGACAGGAAATAGAATTTTAAATAAATGAAGTAGACGATACATTCACAAATAAATGGATAATAAAGTTATTAACTTAAAACTCATCATTTCGTATTTTTTTTAATAAAAAAAGTAAAAAGAGTTATCTTAATTATAATATGGAAATTTAAGAGTAGGAAAAGTGAATTTTTTTCAAAAAATTATACAGCCAATTCGAATAATTAATGTTATAATTTTTAGTGGATAATTAATTATTTTTTAATTTAATAATTTGGTAGATTAGTTGTCTTCGTCTTACGTTACATGGCGGGTCATTAATTCGACATTAAATTTTTATCTGGATTTCACTGCTCAATTGACAGCATTGTTCTACTGTTTCTGTTCTATTACGAGTATTTTTTGTTCGTCTTTTCTTATACATAAAAGAGAAAAATTTTGAGTTTTCGCTGAATATTTCTGATTGTAAGCACGCAAGCACTACAATAAAATACACTACCAATTTATATGAAGATTGATACATTTTTTTCTGTTTAAAAACGTGCTTTTGATTTAATTAGTGATATTAAGTAAAGATAGCTTTAAGTTTTGTAGATATACCACAAAAACACTCGACTTAAAATTGAATTATTCCTACATCTTTTGATCAACAGAATCTTTTAATCAGGATACATACCATCATCTGACAGATCGGTGGAATCTTTCTTATCTTCCTGTTTGTCTCCTAATAGCGCTTTGTCTTTAGCCCTGAAAAAATGTTTTAAATGTCGTAGAGTGATTAATTGTTACGAAATGTGAAGATTACACGCGGTTTATTAGCTAAGATGTCAGAAAGAAAGCTCTTTTACCCGTTCGCCGCGGCGTCGCCTAAATTCACTTGAGGGGATGGGGGACAAATATTCACTTCGGGGGGCTGAAGATTTTGTATCTCCTTCTCCTTTTCTTGTTGGAGAGCTCTCTAGAAAAATTAAATTAGAATGTGAATGCGAGTATTACTGAGGTATATATAATAAAGTCATTCACACATTTTTAGATCTTTATAAAACTGTGTTCATAAATTACTATGCAATTTGTTGAAAAATATGTTCTGCTCTGAGAATAATAATAATTTATAAAATCATAACTTTCACAAGAAAATTTAATAATTCTCTTTAGTTACTGGTTATTCTTAAATCTATTTGTAATTCTTAATAGAACTTTACATAGATAGAAGCTGGTTTGGAATGATTTTCAGTAAAAATAATAAGTTTATTCGACCATAATTTCAGAAAATTTTTTAATGCTTTTTATATTTTTATAACAACAAAATATATTATAAGTATTCAAATTGTGCAATATTTTTAGTTATAACCTTTACAATTACGTTTAACAAAATGAAATGTCCTTAGAAACCGAAACGCATTTTGCTATCAAATTAACAACAATTAGTTCACAGCACTTTAAAATGTATTTATACGCGATTTAATATCAATTTCATTACTTTTAAGGTTTGATGGATTTCTGTTTGCTATTTAAAAATATTTATGCCCTTTTTGATGCATTTTTATGCAGTTAATAATATTGAAGGTTTTGTTAGAGCTTCTATTTTTTACATTGTCTGAACAAGGATAATTTGCGTTAAATTAATATGTGTATGAGTAGACCTAAAGGTGTTAGAAAAATTTCGATCATAAAGATGAAATAATTTTATTTTGCCTAATTTTTTATTAAAATGAAATTTAACTTTCCTATCAGGAAAACATTTTATTTTATAGTTGGAAAAAATTGTTAAAAATACCACACACAACAAATATTGCTAGTTTAACTGTTCAAACAGGGCTCTAACTTTAAAAATATCTTCGATGCAATTAAAAAATGAAACTGTATTAATGTTGTTCATTATAAAATTTTCAATGTAGAAAAAATAGTATTTTAATTACGAGTCAAGAGTTATTCATTTAAAGCGTAAGATTCGGTTACCTCTTTTTCGGCGTCTGCTTCTTCTTGTGCAAGAGTGAGCTCCTGGGCATTAGCTAAATTATCTACAGCAATGGCCAAAAATACATTTAACAGAGTATCTAGTAGCAGAGGTCAAGGAAAATTTTTTCATACATTTATTAATAAAATCATAATGTGCAGTACGAAAATCGCATAAAGTAAAAATGATAAAAACACTCAATAATCTACATCGTTTAATATGAGGCTATGCGACAGCATCACCTCTTTAGTTATTTAAGCTGAAACAATGCATAGAAAATAAATTATTTATGAATTGTGCAAATTATTGTCATTAAGATTACATTTCTGAAATAGGCTCAGATTGCAAAAAATATTGGTGAATGGAGATACTAGTTAGATTCGATTGAAATGAAATACAAAAGATCCTTAAATATTGTTCAGTGGTATATTTTTTTTATACAATTCAGATTTCGATTATTTCTATTATATATATTCGTTAAAGTTTATTTTATTCCCTCATTTGAAAATGATTTATTACTTTTACAATTGCTTATAAAACTGTTGTTGCGTGCAATTTATTTAGGGTAATTTGTTTAATTTATGGTATTATGATATTAAATGCTTTTAATAGCTTTACAAAAATATGATGTAAGTGAAGAAGGCAATGGAAAGTTCTAGGAAAACCGTAAGCAGGAAAAAATTAACTGTTTAACAACTTATATTGAAATTTAAATATTTAATCACTATTTTTTAAATGATAGGAGAGAAGCGTTATAAAGCGACAATTATGTTAACGTCACAACATAAAACAGCAGGAGGGATATTATCGACGAACCTCCTAATTTTGAACCTTGGTCAAGTGACGACCAGGACCCGAATTCGCGATACTACGGCATCGAGATCGTGAGCATAACCATTATGCTTCCACCTAGTGTGACGGAAAATATTTTTAAATTGCTAAATTCAAAACATTTTATTTTAATTGTTTTGAAATAGAAATATGTTGGAGAAAAGATTCATTTTCAGGCGAAAAATATAGAATGATAAGTACGGCAATATAGATCGATTAGATTAACATTACAATATAGTGATTAATTGTACGCAGATTGTATTTATTTTAAAAACAGTTACATAAAATAACAGCACACACAAATTACATAGCAATATCAGGTATTAGAATGAAAAGGATACAATTACCAAACAACACTAGAATTATAAAATATAAACTATATATCATTCCGCCATGTATTCCTCCTTGAGACTCAATACCACTGTACATAACCTCATTCCAGTCTTCTCCAGTCAGTATCTGAGAAACAAAACAAAGCCATTATGAGCTCTAGTTAAAAACCATATGCGGGGATAAAGGGAATTTTGGTTTAAATTAAAGGAGAAATGATCGTATCTGATTAAGATATTGTGGTAGAAATTGCAACTTATAATTATACATTATTACAAATTTTAAATTTAAATTTAAAACAACAGTAACACATTAAACGCGAAGTTTGTGTTTTTCATTACTTAAAACAATTTTAAAATAAAAGGGGAAAAAGAGGATTATTTGAATAGAAGGGGAACAGAAAGTTTATAGGAATAATAATATATGCGTGATCATGCATGAATATACTGCACACACAGGGATGTGCTTTAAGATTTCTCAAGGCCCTGAGACTCTAGGCAAAAGTAGGCGCCACTTACGATCCTTCAGCCAAGTTTGGTAAAGTTCAACAATTTGATTTGATTTCAATTTACATCACAATCTGAAGCAATACGACGGACATTGGTCATGGATCTCTTAATTTTAAACCGCGATTTAACGCGACAGATTTAACGTGCGTCAGCCCCTCTACACGCTGGTCCTTCAGTGGTACTATGTTTCGAATCAGCCACTCAACAACTGCGGCCACGAGGTTTTGACCATAACCACTAGGCTAACACAGTCACTTAAAGTTCACCAAAAGTAATCCACAATAAAGTATTTTATCAGAAAATTTGTTTCTTTTTTTATTTAAAATCAGCCAAAATCTTTAATTATGTTTTCAAAATCACAACTGTTAATAGTATTTTATTTTTAGTACTCATCAAGCTTAAACTGTGCAAGCGTGATTGATTAATTCGATTTCTTATTTTTACGGGGAATATGTGTAGGAATATCATTTGAAAATTAAATTTATCTTGAACTTGATATTATTGAGCCGAATCGAGAGCGAGGGGAGACCCGTCCTTCCTACAACGGGAGGATATAATCCAATCCTAGTTGACCCTCGTCTTAAAACGTCGCCGTATACATCATAATATAATGAGAACAATTATTATATGAATGAAATGCACTTATTAAGCATGATAATAAGTAAGAAAATTATTAAAAAAACTTGAAAATTACCTGGAACACAGTGAGCAAGGCAATAGGAAAAGAATTAAAATTCTCCGGAGGAGTTCCGTACTCAAAATTAAATCTAAATGAGAAGGAAAGTTATATAAATATTATTATTCTAAAATTAGGAATTATACAGAAGTGAGATTAGTTTCAAATAGTTAAATGAAACACATATTTTCTTATACATGTTTGAAAAAGGCAGGGGAGAGGGAGCAAAAAGAATGAAGAAACTTACGCTCCTCCGAAGAGCTGCATTCCTAAAAGTGCAAATATCAAGATGAAAAGAAAGAGAAGGAACAATAGACTCAGAATGGAACGCATGCTGCTCAGAAGGGAGATGACCAAATTGCGCAAAGAAGCCCAGTACCTGAGAAACAAGTTGTATTTTAGACACCATTCACTAAGTAAGTTTATAACTGCACAAGAAAACCCAAGGTATATATGTATACAATTGAAATAAGGCTCAAATATCAATCATAATACTGTACGTGACTTACTTGGTGACTTTAAAGATCCTGAGAAGTCTTAACGCTCTGAGCACTGAAAGACCAAATGAACCTTCTCGATAATTGGACCAAATGACTTCAAATATACTTCCACATATAACCTACACGAAACAGAAGAATATGTTAGAGCAACAAGTCGCGCAAAACTTTGAGAACAGCTATGTATCTTTTTCAAGTTGATATTGGGTTGTCTACAATTACGCTTTTTTTAAATAATGCTTAGTTACAAATTAAGAAACACAGAATTCACGAAAAGATATAAGAGAGGGTGATGTTTTCGTATACTTACAACGCAATCAAATCTGTTGAAGGCAGATTCGAAGTATAGGCGAGGCCCGAGGGCATAAACTTTAATAAACATTTCACAGATGAAAAGTCCCAAAAATACAAATTCTGCATAGTCTGTTGGGGGAGAAAGAACGACAATTTTTTCAGAAATGAAAGAAAGCACTAAGTTCAAGATAAATCAAAATGTGACGAGGGAATTATTATATTTACTGTGATGAAATTATCTGTAAGAAGATTCTAAATAAATAATATGTTATTTTAGTAAGGGAAAAATAATCAGAATAAATGTGTATCATGGTTTGAGAATAAAAAATATATATTCACGTAAAGTCTCTACAACAAGAAGCAGTAACAAAAAACTAGATTTAACAATATTAGATTACACGAGATTTAAGAAAGATATAAGCATATATAAAAGAAAAGAAAAAGACTTACATAAAAAATCTGTCAGCCAATCAGGCTGGCCATAGTGATTAGCTGCTACGCATACAGTATTTAAAAACACTAAGACTATCACAAACCAGTAAAAGGCTTGGGTTTTTACAGTATGACGAATATAAAACCTGAAAAAGAACAGAGCATCGCAGTTAACTATGAAAAGTTATACACAGACACAAAAAAAAAAAACGCGTTGAGGCCAATAAGTCTTTTCTTTCGTTGGTAGTATTTAGGGTTCTTTAAGCTTATAAATATTACTGAAACAGTATGTTAGCAAGTTGTTACTTACGTACTATCACAACCATGCCAAATTTCAAGATAAATAACCAAATGAGCAACTTCGATTTCGCGCGTGTCACAGGCTCTGAATTGGCGACCATGCGATTCGTTTCATATTTCTCCGCTTACCAACAGTTCATATTTCGTTGAAAGAGCAAGCTCAAATAGTAAAATGCGAATCTTATATTTACCAAATTCTTAAATAATAAAATTAATAATAGTATAATTATATGCATACTAATTAGCATTATCGTATTATAACTATAATTATATAAAATAATGAAAAAAATATAAAATTAATAAAAATAAAATAAAAATAATAAAATTAAATAATAAAATTAAATAATAAAAATTAGTTATTTTTCTTTTATTGATTATTATTTATTATTACAAGCTTTTATTTAACTTACACTGTATGTATGTATGTAAATATGTAATTTGTTCGGGTGGAATCTTGCAACTCAATTTTGAAGCTGATATCTTCACCACATTGAGCTGAAATTTTGTATACACGTTTAGTTTGGGTGACAATGCATGTTTTGACCATTTATATTCCGATATTGCAATTAATTAAAAAGATATTAATTAAAAACGTTAAACTAGTTTTGGGCGCCAACTTTGATATATCTGCATTGTTGTAATTATGTTATTTTTACAACAATGACAAAAGTTGGCGTCGAAAATCGGTTTTCAGCCAAACTGGAATTTCATAACGTTGCGCTATTGACTGTATTAATTAACTTTGTCTAAAAAATAATTACATTTCTACAACGTAAAAATAATCTAATTTCTACAATGTATGCAATTTTTTTTTACAAATTTTTATCTATTTACTTGGATTTAATTTCAAAACAAAAAAAAGTAGAGCTATTTTTTAAGTAGATTGGTACGTTGTATACCTTTCTCAACGCTGCCAAGTTAAACTGAGTTGGAGTATTGTAGAAATTCTTTAAAAAATTTATCTAACTTTAATCTATGAAACTCAGACAAAAAATAATTACAGAATTGGAAAGATCATTTTTTATATATCTTACCCATCAAAAAAGAATCCACTAGGAAAACAATAAGAGAAAAATATTATCCAGAAATGCAATGTACGAGGGTGAGTCGGAAAATATGTTTCCCCTGTCGAATGTAGTCAAAGTTGTGCATGAAAGTCAAAAAATAGAATGAGGCATTAAAGATTGGATATAACTTTATTTTTCGACATAAGTACCGAGTACAATGAGGTATTTAACATACCGCTTGATGAGCTACAAAAAGTCTTCAGGAAAACTCAGGGCTTTGTATACGAAAGAAGCTTTTAACTTCTTTACTTGCTTTTAACCTGTTTTACTTCTTCGTTGCTACCAAAGCGAATTGCTGGGAGATTCTTCTTCAAAGTCGGAAACAGATGAAAGTTACTTGGTGTGAGATCAGGACTGCATGGCGGATGCTATTGGCACTCCCAACAAAGAGTTGCAACATGGTTTTCTATTGCAGCCACCGAGTGTGGTCTCGCATTGTCATCCAACAACAGAATATTAGATCTGAGAAGCCTAGGTCACTTTTTCCGAAGTCATGTGCTTGATTGTAGTTGATATCTACCCAATCGTGTATCAGTGTCTTGAGCGTTCACTGCTGTTTCGTCATTAACCCATAGCCGTTAAGCGCTTTTTCCGTATGCAAAGCCCTGAGTTTTTCTTGGAGGGCTTATCGAAGCTTATCAAGCGGTATGACTAATGTTTCAATGTACTTGGTACTTATGTGGAATAATAAAGTTACGTCTTATCTTTTATGTTTCATTCTATGTTTTGACTTTCATGCACAACTCTGACCACAGTCGACAGGGGAAACTTATTTTCCGACTCACCCTCGTATTTTCAATTAAAAAAATAATTTTAAGGAATAAATTTTTTTAAAATGAATTTTCTAATTTTAAGCCTGCAAGTAATTTAAATATACCTCATTTTATCACCAGTAATCTAAACACACACTACGACATGTGTCCTTAAATTTAATTACAGATAGAATCTGTTAATTTTATTTGAGTTTTTTTTTGTTTGAAAAATTACGGCAATTTTGTTTCTTTAGATGAGTTAGGCTGTAAAACTAGTTCAAGGTTATTGATATCCATAAAATGTGCCAAAAGAGAATAATTTGCAAAATGACTTAAAATGTTTTAAAAATAAAGAGAGAAAAAGATCGAATCTTCGAAGAAAAATTTCGTTCAATTTGGAGTTATTTTACGAAGAAAAGAGTAATATGTGCTTGGTTCCAGGAAAAAGTTCTTAAAATAGAGAAATTCCCAAAATAGAGGTTCGTTGTACATGGAGGTCTGACTGTATAAAAATAATGCGATGGTTAATTATTTTTTTTCAAAATCAAGTTTCTAAAGATGACCTGAGCAATTAAAAAAATAGATTCTTACGTAGAAGATATTCAATGTCCAACAAAAAAATATCATTAGTTGATAAAACTTGCTTTTTTTATTACAACATGCGTTTTGAATTTTAAGCATTTTATTGATTAATACAAATCTTTAAATGCCTTTTGAAGTTTTTTAATAAGTAACTAGATTTTTCTTCGAAGATGTTAGATAAATATATTCCTTACCTTCAAAATATTTCAAATAAATGATATATTCTTTAGATTTTTCAAAAAATAGTCAAAATTTTAATTAAACAATTTATAACTTCGTCATTTATGAAGATAATCTCACGAAACCTTTTTTTCGTATGTAGAACAATATTACCCAAGATCTGCACGAAGATTGAAAATATTGCTTAAAAATTACGGATTTAAAAAGATTGTGTTTTTCGTCTAATACCCTTTTTGTGAGAACTGATTAAGCTAAACCAGGGATGACGAACCAACGATGAATGAGTTGAACAGGCTGAGAAGCCTGTCCAGCGATAACTAAAAGGTAAAAAATAAATTAAAAGTAAAAAAACTTTTTTAAAAACAAGCTTTTATTTAAAAGCGCTAAAAAGAATAAAATAAACTTTTCCTTTAAAACTTTTTTTACTATCAACTTATAACGTCATTACACAATTTATATGATATAAAAGCTTGTCGCGAGATTTACCTGTGTAGATAAACAAGTAAAATAAATAACTTGACCTGACTGATTTTAATTTTAAAAAATTCAAACTAAGTAAATACGAGTACTTAAATATTGCGACAAGCTTTTATATCATATAAATTGTGTAATGATGTTATAAGTTGATAGTAAAAAAAGTTTTAAAGGAGAAGTTTATTTTATTCTTTTTAGCGCTTTTAAATAAAAGATTGTTTTTAAAAAAGTTTTTTTACTTTTAATTTATTTTTTTATAATTACTTATTATTTTCACCATCGTATTTCTCGACTACGCGCTTCATATTCCCGTCAATGTAATCTGTTTTTATAATTTGTGCGGTTTTGTTCAATATAGCCAATATGATTATCACAGAACGTAAGTTCCTTAATATTTTTAGATGATAAAAGAAATAAGAAATTATAATAAAACAAAACCAAATCATAAAAAATTAATCAAATGGATTTTTAATTTTAAAATACACTTTTCAATGACTCAAGAATGAGTTTTTTTTAAGAGTGTTTCATTACATTGACATACTACTTCATCATGAAAAAAAAAGAAAAAAGAGATCTTTAAGTAAAAAAATATGCTCTGCACAATACTTTACTTAATACTTTATTTTATATTTTAATAATCGTAGAATAAACTTTCGAGTTTTCCTACAGAGTTTAATTTTATAAAATTGATTAATCAGTTAAATTAATGATTCTTCGCACATTTATAAATAATTTTATGGTATTAATAATTATTTTTACAATTTTAGTTTTATTTGTGGTGAATACAAGTTAGTTTAGCATCATTAGTGGCAAATATGAGTCAAAAAAATATTACTTCAGAATATCTTCCAAACCAATATTTTATTTTCATCACTTTAACTACCCCAAAATTTTTATACTTGCTGCCAGATAACATTTTACATTTCATAGAAATTAATTTCAAAATAAATCGTCTGCTAAAAGTTAATATTTGGCAAATAAGAATTATATTATTATTAAACTATTATTCAACATAAAATAATTATAAATGATTAATTACTAATAATTATGCTCATCTTAATTACATTTTTAATTATTCAGAAATATTTTCCATTTTAAATTTAATTAGTTACCAAGAAAAAAGGTAGAATTACATTTTCTGTACATAATAACTAATTAACCTATAGTCTACAAATGAAATTTTTTAAAATATTCCTCTAAACACATGAAAATAAAAGTTGGCAGAGGAGAAATCTAACTGAAGAGTAGATGTTACAGAAAGTAGTTTGTACAGAACAATGAAACAATACGTTTCGAATGATGTGCTTAAAAACTGGAGAGAATCTGAGGTTTTTTTTCTTACCTGACTCTCTTTTCTACCCGCCAAAAGGCTACGCACGCTCCTTTGTTCTTTATTTTGGCCTTGAAATAGGAAGCCCGAGCCAAACCTGAAAAGGAATTCTTATTATTAATGGATACTTAATTGATTTCTGAAAATACGTAAGAAATGGAAATTCTTACCAGATTTAGGGGGAAAAAATGTTTTAGAAGATTTTGCATGAATTATTGAAATGAATGAACTGAAAATTTAGTATTTCTTATTAATTTCACGAAGAAAATGAAAAAAAAAAAAACACTTGAGAAGAATTTCCAAAATATAAAACATATTACGCTGAAAGAATAATAATAAAAATAAAATAATAATAATAATAATAAAAGATAATTGAAATAAAGAAATGTACTTATTAACAAAAATGACATAAATGTGCTTATGTGTACGTGCACTTATGTATTAATGAAAATTATATCGATATACTTCTATATTGTAAAATGTATTTTAAATAAAAAATTATAAAAAAATTATACAGAAGTGTCTTAATGTATGAGATAAGTTTTGGAATAGTTATACTGAGTATTCGGATTCGAATATATGTGTATTGAAAACGTACCTTAGTTAAATAATTGCGAGATTAAAATAAAAAAAATAAATTTCTCAAATTTCTTTAATTTTTTTAAAAAATAAATTTAAATAAATGTTTAAAAAACTAAAGTTACAGGTAATGAAAATTCGCATTTATTGTAAAAAAAATTACCGAAAATAATGAAATCTTATAAATTTTAGCACTACACATGCGCTTCGAATTAACAAGTAAAATTAACTTATATTATAAAACATTGTGGAAAGATATTTGTACAGTTAAAGAGCAAAAACTGAATATTCTCGTAAAGAGCGATCAACAAAGTAATAAATTCAATGGTGAAAAAGGGAATCAGTCAGAAAAATTTAGCGATTATTTATTTAAAGACTAAAATAATTACATTTTCACTTCAACCTTGAAAAAAATTTAAGAGATTAAAAAAAAAAAAGAAATATAAACTGAGTCCACTATTAAAATACTTTTAAGGATTTCTAAAATACACAAATTAACATGAAACATATATCATTTAAAAATAAACAAATAAAAAGACAAACTATAAACGAATAATGCATCCATAAACGAGATATTAATGCATATAAGTAACACAATAAACACTTCAGTATCTTCAAATAGTTCAAACATTACTTACCCTTTAACTTTCCCTTTTTAGCTGACATTGCATTAAAGGAGGAAAGAAGAACTAATTAATATTTCTAATTTTAACTATGAGACAAATATTGCAGCAGAAAATGTTACATCTTAATATATTTTAAATATTGTAAGCTTTTAAATTACTTTAAAAAGATGAAGAATCTTATTTCGATGAGGACCAAATAAACGCAGCATGATTTCCAGCATAAAATACGGTTTTTTTTTCAAACGTGTTATACACATCGTGCATATTATCGGGATTTCATAAATAATTTTATAATTTAAAAAGACAAAATAACTTCCATTAACAAAAACCAACGGTAAAAAAAATGCAATGATTTGAAATTATTTAGTTGACGTGTTGAATTTCTAAGTAGGATTGCTTTTTCTAAAGCTAAGTGTTCATGTTTTATTCTTGTCATCAGACAATTAGCATACATATTGTAAAATCTATTACCTTTAAATAAACTACATAAAAATCTAATCGAAAATCATGATCAACAAATTCTATCTACTATTTCATTAATCAATGCATTCTTATAATTATTTGTATGAAAATTTCAACTCTCTTTATCTCTCTTAGGTATTGTTAAGCTTTTTTCACTCGATGTAAGAGTACAGAGCTAACACAACATTTATTTATTGTAATGGAAATTTAGCTCATGTTAAATAAAATATATACTTACTCAAAATTATTTTTTTTATAAATAATTATTACGAAACGCTTAAAAACTTCTGCTTCTGAGCCATAAATTCTTTAAGGCCTACCATAAAGCAATGCTTTCTGAATATACATAAAATTCAAAATATATCTTAAAAAGATTTAAAACACAAAATACACACAATATACGAAAATTAGACTCGTGCATACCATCATGTGAAAACAGTATTTTTTCCTCCTTAAAACTTTTTCTAAGTTTTAGTATTTGTTGCGTTTTTGTTAAAGTAGCTGGTATGCGTC
The DNA here is from genome assembly GCA_019973975.1 of Trichonephila clavata. Taxonomy (NCBI): domain Eukaryota; kingdom Metazoa; phylum Arthropoda; class Arachnida; order Araneae; family Nephilidae; genus Trichonephila; species Trichonephila clavata. The sequence continues at coordinate 153,279 of BMAO01032401.1, read as the reverse complement.
TTTGAAAAGAACATTTCTAAAATAAGCACTTTCGTATGCAAGAGGCTGCCTGCAGTAAAAGTACGAGTATCTTCTTAGTCTTAAATGCTTTTTTTCGTGTCTCTCAGACATCAGCGGAGTTTAAGTGTCTATGTGTTTTTACAGGAATTATATCTAAAAAACTGCAAGGAAATTACTGTTTTATATTAAAGCTATAAATAAATATATATCAGAGCTTTTCAAATTATGAACAATTTCAAGAACTTCAAAGATTGTTTATTCACGGTGCCCTACGAAAAAAACAATGCGACAAGGCTTTGAACCTCGGTAAAGTGACGAGAACGACTTCTGATGAGAAACCCCAGCCTCCAAACCATTTTGTGACAATGATCTCTCAATTACCATGGTTACAAATTTTGATAAATATATAATGCACACTCATTATCCAAAATTAAGGTTACAAGTTTTTTTCGTTATAATTTTAAATTGCCTCTAGAAAAACTGGTACCATTTGTATTTTATATATTTTGAAGAGCGGGCAGTACAATATTAACCTTCAGTTTAAGAAAAGATGTTGTTCAACGTTAGTTTTTGCAGAATTAACTGGAAAGAGACGCTTTAAGCATAAGAGATTTTTTTCCTGCACATTTTTGTGAATATTGCATTAAAACAAGTAAGTTAGCCTGTTAGCAGTGAGGATAACTTCTCATAATGGTTTAGATGATTCTTTGAGATGGAGAACCGGTCGGCAGGCTTGAAGCTGGCCTGTCTCAAGCAGGAAGGTCTGTCAAGGTCGCAGCAGAGTATCAACATCTGCTCAGGATCGCTACTTGACTTTAATCGCACAACGACATAATTCGACAACGGCTCCTTAGCCTGCTTGTGACCTTGCTGTTGTGTCTGGAAGAAGAATCTCTAAGCAAACAGTCTCCAGGCGTCTTGCAGAGATTGTCCTTTGTGGCAGGAGTTCAGCCGTGTGTGTTCCTTTAACAGAATCCAACAAGAAAGGCGGGATATTGTGTAGCTGAAAACATTAGTTCTAGACACCACAAGAAAGAGGGCGTGTTCTTTCCAGTGATGAGTCGAAATTCCCCAGACAAAGTGATTTTTATCAAATCTTCATCTGGAAAGAAAGTAGAGCTCGCTTTCATCCCTCCTACATAACAAAAACCGACAGATTTTGTGGCAAAGGAATCCTTGCGTGTGGCGGCATACTGTTGGGCAGTCGTACATCTCTGTACATTTTCGATGATAGTACTGTTAACTCACAGCGTTATATGGATGAGATCCTGGAAGCCTATATGAATTTTTCTGGGTGCTATAGGCCCGGACTGCATTGTTATGGACGAAAATACGCGGTCACACAGAACTCACATTGTTCATGAATTTCATTAGGGGGGGGGGATATTTGCCATATGGATTGGCCCTTGAGGTCTCTGGATTTAAATCCTATTGGACATATTTGGGATGGTCTAGGAAAAGCTATTTCTCAGTATATCCCCTTCCAGGGCCCTTTAGGAGTCCAAAGTCATGCTTTTAAAATAATGGTCTTTGTTGCCACAAATATTTATTGATACCCTCATAAACAGTACAACAGCTCGTTATGAAGCTTGTATACCAGTGCACGGCGGTCACACTTCAAATTAGACAGACTTTTAACGAGTTAAATGCTTTATCTCTGATTCACGATTTCACACCTTTTGATATATCCTGCATTATTTCAAAATGAAAATATTTTCTGTATGGTTATGTTGCTATATTCTTTCTTATACTGAAATACATTTCTGTTCCAAATTTCGGGGCAACTCAGTAGATAGTTCCTCAGTTTTCCAAGATTTTTTGTTTGTGACCGTAATTTGGACATGAGTATAAGAGCGATTAATTTTAGTAGTTTTTATTTCACTTAGAATATAATAATAGTAAATTTTATTTAATTTGTATTTTTTGCAGAAGGTTAAAATGTAATTTATACAAAACATATATACTTTTAAAAAGAATTTTTAAGCATCACCAAAAAAATTGTAAAAGATGCTGTGCAAGAAAAAACTACAAAAATGTAAAAAAAGAAAGTTTATGAAAATCCATAAAAAAATTCTGAAAAAAAATGAATAAATTTTCAAGACTTTCTTCCCTTTTTAAGTTAGATGAAATAGATTCTCGATATTGCTAATATATTTTTTACTTTTGTACTTTAATATCTTAGAATATTTCATTCATTTAATTCAAATTTAGAGAATAGAATTAGCACTTAATAAGAAAGTGTCGAATTTTTCGAATTTAAAACATTATTTATAATTAAATATATTCTGAAAATAATAATCTACGTTTTATAAATATATAAAAATATCATTGAGAATCTTTTCGCATAGTTAAAAAAATATGATATTAGCATGAGTTTATATATTCCAAATTCGTAGTTCGAAGGGAACGAGAATATTAAAAACGTTGATTTTAAATTTTTAATGCATAATTTTTAAATTGTTAACTAGTACTTTTACAAAGAAATTTTTCACCATTCATACTCAGTAGAAACTTATAACAGGAAAAATTGGAGATATAAAGCTAAATATCAGTTTGATTAAAATGTTTAATAATGACAGAATTGCTAATTACGTCCCTTACATTGTGTATACGCATGTTTGTGTATAATTTGAGCCTTATATGATCTTTTTTTGAAATAATACTGTGCTAAAAGTAACATGAGGGTATTAGTGACAAACCTCGTAATTTTAAACCACAGAAAATGGACAAGGATGGCCCCTGAAGTGGTACACAACTCTCTATCGTTTACATCATCAACTTTTATAATTCTATTTCATTGTCTCTTTTTGTATTTTGTCCCAGATGTGTTCGACTGGTGCGAGATTAAGGAAAAAGAAAGTGGCAAAAGAAGCATTTAAACATCTTCTACAGCGTGTTGGATGATGCGGGCAATGTGCAGTCGGGCGTTATATTCCTAGAAAACGGCATTACCTAAAGTAAGAGGAGTATCGACAGCCACAGCACATTCTCCACAAATCATTGCGCTGTCATAGTGCTCTGAATATGAACCAGAGGGAACTTATTATCTAAGTAATGCAATTAAATCCATAATGCTGTGTTGTACTCGTATCGGTATAGGATGCTCCCAAAATGCGACCGGGTTGGACATGTAACAACGTCGGTGCCAAATTCATATACAGTGAATATCATTGTGGATACACAGAAGCATGACTTCTCGCCTGAAAAACATACCCTTTGCCATTCCCTAGCCCATCTTTAATGCAAACGGAGTCATCTGCTCCGTAAGAGATGAATAAGTTTTCTAAACAGAAGCTACGATTGCGGTCGACAAGCAGACAATCGCAGGGGAATGGTTCTAGTCCATAGGTTTCTAAAGAAATTATGAGGACCAATAGAAGCCCTTGTGACTGCTGAGGGGGTCCTTGGTAAATTAAAAATAATTTGGGGATGTGTGGACAATGGTAGGGGGAGTGCGTGAAAGTTTAATGTAGATCAAAATACTTGTGACCCATTTCAATCATTATGCAAGTTAAAATAAATTAGTCATGATTTGTACGTATTAAAAATTTTAGAGTAAAATTAAATTTTTTTAGAGTAAAATGTAGTGGGTACATAAAAAACAAGTAATGACGAGCATCGCGCGGTGGAAGTCGGGGAAATAGCGACTGTCTCTATCTCAACTTAACTCAGTGGCGCAACAGCCCAAGAGGACCAAGACCTACTATGCCCAACTCAGTATACGCGTTTTTTGACCCTGAGATGCATGAACAGATGTTCCGGTCAGGTGGTCAGTCTGACGCGAAACCCCAGTGTTAAGTTTCCAAGCAAGCTTGGTGCTCTTTTTATCGATTCACTAAGGGATGAAAGGCTGAGTCAACCTTGCCCAGCCCGGGGTTTGAACCTCGGACCTGTGGTGAGGAAGCGCGATGCACTAAGTCTCTGTCTTACGCAGATTAAAATAAGAAGCTTCATACAATAACTTGGCTTAATATACGGCAGCATAAAAGAGTCGTGCATCTAGTAAATAGTTCAGTTTTGTTTTGTTCAGAATCCCAAGATGTGAAGTGAAAGCAACAAATTTTTCTTAGTGTTCAACCGAAAACGGTATTGTTCTTTGTATTATTAATTGTTAAAGAACGTTATTTGAGTATTCAATACAATTTTGATCATAAATTTGTGAGCCAAAGTTATATTTTTATTAAAGATAATTTATAAAATATCCCTTATTATAGGTAATATTTATCACACACACACAATACCATTTTCATTCACGTTAAATTTATATATTTTCTTATCAGGGATAGAAATAGAAATATTTATCTCGGAAGTCGATGGCCAAATTTTTGGTATAAAAAGGGGTGCATGGTCCAAGTAAGTTTAGGAACCTTTGTTTTAGTCCATATGAGAATATCAAGGGCGTCCTGCAGAAAGGCGGCAGATGTGTCTTGATGGGGCCACCACTCCTTGGTGAATACGTAGATTTAGTAATGCTGTCAATGCTCTGACCCCATCTGAACCTTTTAAACTTGCCACATTTTTTTATTCCAACCATCTTTGCGACAGATGGTGTATCTTAGATGCGTCTAGATGAGTGTCAGTTAAGATTTGTACAGATCAACCTGCCCTTCTCAGACCAATCACCCATATCCCTCGCAATAATCTTTATCTGCTGAAGTTGCTCTCGTTGGCAGCAAACTGATATTCTCTGCTATTACACGCAACCTCCTAGACAAGAAAAAATTCCGTAATAGTTTTACTGACAGAAATTATTACATAGAGATATTTCTCATTCTACAATTTTATTCACTTTTATCCTTCTCAATTTACGTCACAGATTTGCATTTCTCATCATCTACAGTACTCGGGGAAGTGCGCCTACGCATATTCGTTTTTGGTTTCTTAAGAAAAAAATAGTACTATAAGTCATCCTTAGGGGTTAATTTTGCACTGCGATGAAAAAAAAAAAAAAAAAAAAAAAGGCGATAAATTTACATAAACACATTTCGTGCATAGCAGGATATGAAATTTTGAGAGAAATATCCTCACTTATGAATTAATTGTCTTTCGTTGTTTTTTACTGTTCATGAGCGTGTTTCATAAAACAAGTTGTTTGTGTTTAAGGACTTGTGCTTGAGATCTCAACTTTTAAGAATTACATAACGTTACACATAAGAAGAAAAAATGCTGTTATATTGCATATATTGCGATCGTCTGTAGAAAGAAACAACCGTGAACCTCAAACAAGTACTGGAGTACCAGAACGTGGTGGTTATATTGAACTAATTTTATAACTAACAATAAACATTTATTGCTATAAATAAAAAAGTCAGTTTATTCACTGTGTTAATTAACAATTATGTATTCATTTTTGAATTATTATTTCGGTATTTCAGTTTATTTTAGAAATTTTTCATAGATTTTTATATATATATTTAGAAATCAAATCCACACATTCTATTTCTTATGCATGCCAATTGTTTTTAATATTTTTTCCAATATATTACGAGCTATAGACCACTGAATATTTCACATTATTTTATGGTTTTTAAGAATAAATATTTTACTTCAGAATTTTGAAAGTGAGTTCAAATTTCAATAAAACGTTAAATAATATATTTCGCACACCAACAGATATAATTTAATATTATTTTATGGTTTCACTGTACAACGTATTGTGATTGTAATCCGTTTATAAAACTATTCTATTGGTAACATCATTTCGTTATTTTTTTATCACAATCGCTGTATTTTGAGAAATTTTTAAGTGGAAAAATCATTTGACCCAAAAATATGCCAAGAATAAATCGAAATTACGAAGAAACGTTTTCCGAGATAAACATGGTTGCCTCACAAGTATTGTAAAATTTTAAGAACTTTGATTACATTTTAACTCTTTCTTGAACACTTAATTATGTATAAATTTCTAAAATATATCACTGGGTTGATAAAAGTTAATTAATTTTTAGATGAATTATACTTTAATCCAAGACGAAATATAAATGAGATTCATCCCCATTATAACATATATTTGAAAATTAATTTCATTATTGGTGAAAGCAGGCATTTGAAAAGTGCCGAGATGCAATTTATTGGTTGCTAAAACAACAAGAGCTTCGTGACTAATAAGTGATCAAATAACACATTCGTAAGGACAATCTTGGAAATTTTGATAAAATTTTTTCTTACAATGGTATTCGAACAATAGCAAAAGTTTCACTTCCTTTTATAATAGCCATTACGAAACAACATCAAAAAGTTCCTTCCCATCCCGAAAAATAAATAAGAATAAAAGCAAGCACGAAAAGCGCAACTCACCAACAGGATCACTGTCTTTGCTTCCATCTTCATCTTCCTCTTCTTCATCCGTGCTCTTGTTATGCGTGTTCTTCTTCTTCCTCTTGGCAGTTCTTTTGCGAGCTGCACAAGAAAAAAACAAATTGAAAATATTGAAAAACTCTTAAATCACAAATGTTGTGAAATTAAGACACAGAGAAAAGACAAACCTTCAATTATATGAAGTTTCTCTTCTAAAGTTGTTCTTTCTTCAGCTAAAATAACTTCCTCTGAAAACAGAGAATATACACCATTACACATATAAATAGAAAAAAATAATAAAATAATACAAATTACTGCGATCAAATGAACGTGCACTAGTTCCGGCTCGAGAGGTTGCGAACATTAGATCAAACACTGCTTTTAAAAATCAAAACATAAGGGGTGTTCAAATGAAAGTGATTCGAGATGTGTGTCCATGAGGTGCGTAGAGTCAGAAATGAGGCAAATACATAGATAGAAACAACAATATTTAATGAGCGAAATGCATGCAAAGTTTGTTAAAAGAAATCTCTCATGACGCTTAAGCAGGCGTCCCATTGCTTAGGAAGATAACGAGTTCCATCCACGAAGAACGATGTCGTTTGATCATGGAACCAGTTCAGAATTGTAGCCGTTACATCATCATCGGAGTGAAAACACTCACCAATTAGGTTTTCCCTCAGCGGTTCAAAGATGTGATAGTCACACAGCGACAAATCTGGAATGTAAGCTGGATGCTCCCTCTATTTACAGGTCAGTCAGTGCCTCGACACACACCTTGGCGACATGATGCCTTGCATTGTCATATAGAATGTGATACCTGACGACAACATGCCAGGACCTTTGTTTTTTGATAACTTTATGTAGCGAATCAAGTGTTTGGGTGTACTATTGGGCATTAATGGAGACGTCTGGCTTCTTAAACTCCAGTAATATGAGTCTCTGCATGTCGAAAAATGTCGTCAACATGACCTATCCGGCTGACTGCTGAGTTTTGAATGTCATGGGCCTAGATGAGTCGGGATGTTTCCATTACGTGCTGTCGGACTTCCCTTCAGGTTAGAAGTGGTGACACCAGGTTTCGCTCCTGCCACTAGGTGCTGCAGAAAGCCACCACCGTTATCCTGTAGTGAAATACATGCTTTAAACTCAGGCTTCTTCACTATTTCTTGTGGTGTTTAGACAGCATGCAGGGTACCCATCTGCAACAAACTTTTCGATACTCTAGAAGGTTGGTGACAATATTGTGAACAGTACAAATGGAAACGTTGAACTCATTTGTGGCGTCACAAATATTTCGATGTTGATTTCCCTTGATTGCAGTGTCAATGTCCATAATCAGCTTCTCTGCCACAGCTTTGTGTGCTTGACTGAGCCCGGCAAATCCTTTGTCTCCTTCGGACCGTCGTCCTTCTCTCCCAGTTCGACAAACGCGTGTCACTGTATACAGCCAGTGTTCTGAAATAAATATCCACTGGCTTACACCTTTCTAGCATTAAAAACTTCATTATAGCTCGCTGATCCATTTTGGATGCAGTTGCATACCCACCAGCCCTTTTTAAATGAATTCCACGTCCTTACGAATGTAGTGATCAAAAATCTTACGCACACGCGTGCGTGGTACATACACCTTCGCTATCGCGTTTGATTCACTAAAATACATTGAAAACTGTTCGCATGTGACGTTTCGAATCACTTTTGTTTGAACACGCATTATAGTTCGGTTATTTTTTTTATCCGAATATGAACGATTTGAACATGATCAGGCAATTAGAACATATTTCATGTTGATCAATCAGAGACAAGTTTTGATGCTTTCACTCAATAATTATGGAAAAGAGTGGATGGCAGTTATATGTGGAGAAAAATATTATTAATATGGACCTACCTATGACGAAAAAAAAAAGATTCTATTATATAGAAATTAGTAGAAAAATAATTTCAAAATTTAGTAATGCCACAAATGAATTACATTTTAAAAAAAGGGGAAAAGATTTCATTTTAGTTAGATGAGTTTAGACTCCACAAATACAATTATTTTTTTAAATATAAATCACCAAAAGCGATGATTATCGACAAATGAGTACTGAGTAGTACAATGTATATTGCAACATTTCATAACTCCATTTCTTTCTCCCTGCACCTTCGAATCAGAAAGATCCAAGTACTTTTCCATCCTCTGCTTTATCGAGCACTGTAATTTTGATAGTAGCTTTTTTTAAAAAAATATTTAATTCTAAAGAATCTGTTAATTGTACGTCACGTTTTTTTTCTTATAATTACACTCATTGCCATAAAAATTTCCACACCAAGAAATAATTGTGGGATCATAACGAAACCTGGCATAAAGTTATATGTTGGGCAGATATGCAAATGATTAGAAATGTAGCGTGATTGCGCATTGCGTAATGAAATTAGAGAGCCTTGAACTTTGCTCTCCTTGGAGTATAAAACAGGTAAGCAGAGCTTGTTTGAGTGTACTTAATATTTTACAAAGGAAACGATGAGGTAGACATTCCATTAGTTGCAATTGAAGTCTATATGAGCAGCTGTTAGAGTTCGAGAGGGAAAGAATCATCGGGATGATGGAAGTTGGGTGGTCAGATTGGCGAGTAGCTCATCAGGTAGGCCGTTCTGATTTGATTGTTAAGAGGTGTTGGGACCAGTGGACAGAAGAGACATCATTTACACGGCGACCAGGCTCAGGACTCCCTCGACAGACCAGTCGTTGAGAAGACCGTCACATCATACGACACGCACGTGTAGAGCCAACTGGCTCATTGGCCGTTGTCCAGACACAGGTAGCACCTTCATTGCGAGCCCCTGTGTCTTCCCGAACCATCGCAAGGCACCTGGCTGAAGGACATCTGGTATTTTGGCCCAAATTATGTGCTCTGCCAATGACACCCAGCCACCAACGCCTACGTTTGAAATGGTTTCGTGCACGACGTGATAAGGCTGCAATGGATTAGAACCAGGTCGTCTTCAGAGACGAATCTAGATTCAATTTGAGCAGTGATGACAATCGTGCTCGTGTGTGGAAGCCCCGTATTGAACTCCTCAATCCTGCCTTCGGTTTACGGAGACACACCGCTCCCACATCTGGTGTGATGGTATGGGGTGCAATTTCTTACGATGCACAGTTACCCCTAATATCGATCCATGACATAATGACAGCCCAGCGGTACGTTCATAACATCCTTCAGCCACATGTGTAGCCGCTCATGGCAGGGCTCTTAGGAGCCATTTTTCAGCAAGACAATGCTCGACCACGCACAGCAAGGATGTCACAAGACTGCCTCCACCATATTACTACTCTTCCCTGGCCTACTTGATCCCCAGATTTGTCACCAATAGAGCTTATCTTGGATCGTTTGGGACGGCAAGTTGGACAGACTACGAGTTCGGTCGAACTAGAGGCGGATTTACAGAAAATGTGGAACGAGATGTCTCAGGACATCATACGGTACTTGTATGCCTCAATGCCTGGATTCGTGTTAGAGGGAATCCAACAGAGTACTAAACATGTTCATTTGCCTTTTTTCTGCAATAAATGATCCTTTTTCTTTGATTTTCTAATCACTTACTTATATCAAAGTAGTATTTACATATGTAAAATTTCGTTTCAGTTTGACGGCTTTTCTTGGTGCGCAAATTTATTAGGCAATGAGTGTATTTAGTCGCTGTCCTCTCATCGCAGTAAATATTAAAAACTACCAAAATACTTGTTTTTCTTTAACAAAAATTTGTTTGACTTTTTACGATAAAAAAAAGCTCAAATACCTAAACTTCCTTCCGCTTGTGGCAGTACTTAACACAAAAAATTTAATTCTTTATTTTGTTTTCCCCTTCATCTATGTACCAGAAAGAATCTTTTTCGCATAGGTAGGTGTTGAAATTCTGAAAAAACAGTTTCGATCCCCCCTATTATACACCCCTCCCCCTGTCGGTGCTTTGTGAGGAAAGCTTTACAAATGTTTTAATTTGCAACAGCTTATAGAACAGCATATTATTTTACCACAAAGTGTGAAAACAGATAAATCATTCTTATTTAAAAGCAATGCGAAGTATTAGGTTTTCTTAGAAGAGGGAGGGAATCATACGAACTAGCTTTATTCCATTATTTAAGCAAAAAACAGAGTCAAATCAATAAGATTTACTATCACTGAGAGGTGTTTAAAATATCTCTCAGTCACAAAAACCTTCCTCACGAAAACAAAGAATTAACCCGATGCATACTTTATCAAGTTAAAGTTGTCAAGTTTGCATATTACATGATCATGGAAATAAGTTTTATCGCTGAACATAAAATTATAGAACAAATTCTTTTCGACTGATGGGAATATTATAAAAACAAAGAGTAAGAGTACTTTAACGTCAAATTATAAAACAACACTGATGGAATTGGCGACGGACCTCGTAATTGTAATCCTCGTTTTTCGAGGACTTTGGGAAAATTACTTCCCTTCTACATGATCTGATAAAATACTCCTGTCGGAAGTGCAAAACCCATTATAAAGTATTGGTCTTGCTATTACAACGACAGAAAAACTCATTCTCGCTTCATTTTTGTGCTACTGCACATAATTCAGCAATTATGACATTTGTAAATGGGGCAAAAAAAGATGGTACTAAAGAAAAAGTACCTTGTCCCAAAGCTGTCGCTGTATGTAATGATGCCATGGGAGGGGTTAATTGCTTCGATCAAAGAAAAGAAAGATACCAAATAGGAAAAAGATCTGTAAAATGGTGGCATCGTATCTTTTATTTTCTTATTGACCTTGTCATCATAAATAGTTTAATTCTATGGCAAGTGAACAAAAGAAACAGAAGCTTAGACCAGCTAACATTCCGTATATCATTAGCTCGTCAGCTAATAGACGGATATTCCTCAAGAAAAAGGAAAGGATGTCCTGTAAGCTTCTAAAGAAAAAAGTATGTAGTTCTGGATGATATGCTCTTATCCGGTGTGGAAAATCCTATGCCAAAAATGGTTTCCAACTCTAGACGATGTAGGAAATGTAGCAGAAAACCACAAGAAAAGAGGACCCGTTACATGTGCGCAGTAAGTGATGTCCTCTTGTGCACTTTAACATGCTTCTCATCTTTTTATGGAAAATAATCACCATTAAATTTAATTTTCGTTACGACGGTGACAGGTTTCTTGGAAAGTATTTTTCCCACCCCTAAAATTTAAATGCAAATATAAAAACATAAAATTGGACGAAATAAAAATATTTCCTTAAATGCTGTTGTTTAGTTGTTAATGAAACAAAGAACTGCTAGAAATTCAAAAGAGGAATGAATGGCCAATTTAAAGGTTGAAAAACGAGGATGACACCTCAGCTGGCAACCCCTTTTCCCAACCACCACACCAACGGGAGAACGGTGAGATGTACAGATTTAATGAGCATCAGTCCTCTAAACACAGCGTCACCAGGACTTGAAAACGCGATATCGGCGCAAAGAGTTTGGGACTATAACCATTGTGCAACCATGGCCATGTTTTAACAGTAAAGTGAATGCACTGCACTTTACGAATATTAAGTAAATAATATTAATTACTTCAGTTTATTTATCTAGACACACTATGCATTTCATTTGTATAATATTTCTGAAGCAGCAGTAGGAAGATAATTAGTTTGAATAGCATTTTTCCCCTTTCAGTTTTCGAGGAAGTGTAATAACGATTCTCTTCACGTATTCAACATATCTTATTATTAAAAGGCTATGTATTATTCGAAAGCCTTTTTTCACTTGTTATTCGCAACGGGTAAGATGAATGCTTCAGAAAATAATAGCTTCTTTTTGTTTCAATAAAGCTCGAAATTTCGATTGTAAGTAACCCTTTATTAAATCTGTCTCTCCATGAAAAAACGTACTAATATAAACCATAATTAAGATAAAGCTGTTTACTGCGAGTTGTAGAACAATTTATAACAGTTAATACAATTAGTTTTTTTTAGGAAATTGTTATGGCAACGAATGTGAATATTTTGTTTGGATATTCCAAATACTAATATCAAACTAATGAGAACAAAGGAATGAAAGGTTTTCCCTTACCTGCTTTACATATCCATTCCACATAACCATTCAATTCTTTTTCTAACTGTTGCTGTCTTCTAATTTTTAAAAAAGTTTGTCTATTTTCCACTCTTTCTCTCTCTTTAGCAAATTCACTAAAGACAAAAATAATCAATTATTTTTCAATGATTTATAGAATTCTACAAAAAATTGTTTGCAAAAATTCAACATAGTTTTTTTATAAGTATTTTTGCGAAATAGATGATAAAAACATTAAAAAGCTTTTTCAACGTTCATGTCCATAAATCATAATTAAAAGGAAATAATAATAAGGAATAAATTATAAAGACTGTCCCCTTAATTTCGGTAGACCCATACATTATATCTGATAAATATGTAGACAAACATAGATTAAAAGGAATTTTTTTCAGCACAGTATTTGCTTTTTAATATTCACTTACTGTAGGATATGATAAATAATTTTAATAGTTTTAATGTTGAAAGATGATATGTGAGTCTAACAATCTTCATTTTTAAATATAAAACTTGTATTAAATATTCAGTAACAAGATAAACAAATAAGCATGGTAAACGCGTACGTGCGAGTGTATTAATACCATAATTTTAAGTTGCTAACTAATACCATGGAAATGATGCATTAATGAGACCACATAATAAAACCATAAAAAACATTAAACATACAGACTCGTACATTTTCAAATATGCATTCACACAATTCCTTCTGTGACAGAAAAATTTAAACTAAACCCACTTAAAAATTTACTAGAAATAAGATTTTTTAAGGTACTTATTTATCCTCACATTTTAATGTTATTTATTTTAAATTTCTCTCATTAGATGACTCTTCAACTATCATAACTGTTCTTCTGTTGATGGCATTAAGAATCTATATACACAGCTCATTCTTTTCTTTCTTCTAGAATAAATTTGTACGATAGAAACTTGGCTTTTTTTCAGATTTAGTAGATTGAATTCATTTGTATATTGATCTAAGTTTTTGCTATTGCTCATTTTACAACTGATATTTCCGTGTAGTTTCTGCCCTTTATTATTTTCGCAAACTAATAAAGGGTAGATTAGTTTTATTCTAATGTCGAGAACGTTAATGTTCACTATCTTTGAACGTATTGGCTTGTTACCTTTCACAAACAGTTTGGTATCCTTAGCATTTTAAAAAAAGGATTACGCAAATCATTTCCTTCAAGCAATACAGCCAAAAATATCACTAATTTTCTCATCTTTTCTCTTAAAATTCAGCATTTGTCTTGATTTCTATCCTCTTTTCAATTATTTCATAAATTCTTGATACCATTAAGATGCATGTCAAATTTAGTGATTTTTTTTTGGCTCAATGCTAATTTTATTCTGTAAGTTATTTTTTTAATTTTTATAAATTTTTTGGTAACTCTTAATGAAATCTTACGAGTTATTTTAAAATTAAAAAAAAAAGCAGAAATAGCCAATATATACAGCTATAGTTTTATTTTAACCACGGGAGCCAGGATCTATCGATCTCAAATTTTTTTGAATTTTTTTCCCCACAACTTGAGTAAAATTTAAATAATTAAGAAATAAATTTTATACAAAGAGATTTTCGATTTATTGTTTTTTGCATATCACACCATGGTGAAAACCTAGACTCCATTAGCTCCAAGGAATTAAAGTGAGTACATGCAAACAGAAACTCAAACACGGGCAGTAGTTTGTTTATTGATACTCCCTCCCCAGGAAGAATTGATTCTAAAAATAGTTCTCTCCATCACCTTGACGATTTTTTTTACTGGCGACAAAATTGATTTCTCCATCATACACAAGCTAAAACTTATAACGCTGCACCACGGTAGACATTGTCAAAGGGTCCCTGTCAACCATTACAACAAGGAAATGGCAAGCCAACTAGCAAAGAAGGGCTGTAATCTCCCCCCCCACCCCACACAACTCCTTTCTCTTCCACTTTTTCCTTTCTGGAATAATAATCGCCTACATAGACGGTTATTCTGATCAAACATTCTTGAATGGAGGTTCGGGGGGTATTTTTGACCATTCCAAGTGATGCAACCTATCAACGAGTGATCGGTGCTGGTGCAATTGGTTCTTGCTTCACTTGTGAAATTCGGGCGATTATTGATGCTCTTGATTTATACGAGACTCTCCCTACTCTGGAACAGGGAGGGTAAAGGTCTCGTCATTTTTTGTGACTCAAAAGCAGCCCTCCAGACTATTCTAAATGAAAGTTCATGGATTGCTGAAGAGAGTTGCTCTCGCCTGTTTAGATTACATGAGTTAAACAAAGTCTGTTTTCTCCAATGGTTGCCTGCCCATGTTGACATTATAGGCAATGAAAAGGCGAATCTAAAGAGGACAGAAATCTCAATAAAGACAACTTTGTCAATATTACCTTATTATATGCAATGCTGTGGAAAATTTCAAATTAAGAGAGAAGTTTATTCCTGTAAAGCATCAATTCTGTAATGTAAGTGGAAACCGCTTTATAATTAAGACCATTACTAGGCTATGATCAGGTCATTACAGAGTAATGAAGATTGATAGGAATGGTAGAAGAACTTATAGGATTTGTGATAACTGTTCAGATATAGAGCTTACACTTGCTCCTATTTTTGACTGTCCAGCTATTCTAGATTCTCTACAAGAAATAAGGATCCTGGTTTCGTCAACAAATCTCTATGTAGAAAATATTAAATAGATTGCCAGAACAGTCATCTAGGCCCATGTTACTATTTGATTTAATCCCGTCATGTGGACACGACATTATCAATTATATAATCTCTGTATTAATCACAATATGGTGGAGTGGAGCGCATCTTCCACTCATGATTTGTATATTGGTAACAGAATGCTGTGGTTCTATCCCTCGAGTGTGACAGACTCCTAGACTACACTCGCACGTTCTGCCATAGGTCACATCAAGAGTGTTTTGAGTTCTCCCAAAAGAAAAAATATTTTCTTCATCTGTGCCAAGAGTCAGGTTCCACTGGCCTTCTGTCGAGCACATTAAGAGTCGTATGGATATCTCTAGGAAAATATTTATGCGGATCCTTTTCTTATGCTAAATTTTTATTTACGAGCCAACGGTCATATGGATTTTGTCAGTCTCTGGAGAATTAGCAGCAATGGAAGATTGAGAGTTGATTGATTGTTTAGTAACGTCGCTATTTGAAAATACACAAGAGATATTGGCGATGAACCTGCTAATTTTGTACCATTATTAAGACGACATCCGAGCTGACATTCCACTCTTCAAACTTCCACACCCTGTCAGCTTGAGAATTTTGAGAAACTCTTTACAGATTTAACGAAAACCCACACTTCATCACGTGGGTATTTTATGACACCAAGACTATAACCAGCCACGTGACAACGTAGGCCATGACCCTTTGCTACAGCGGAAGTGAATGAATGTTTGTTGGCGTCGTTCTTGGGGAAGCTTTATAAAGCTGTTGGCCACACACCGCGTAATTTCGAACCGAAATCAAGTGGACAAATGGATAGGGAGTAAATTTGTGAAATAAAAGGTGAAAAGCACATGTCTTAAACTAAATTTGGTTCTTCAAGAGAGAAGTTGTTACTTACCCACTAAGAACACCGAGAACTAAGTTGAGCATAAAAAACGATCCCAGAATAATAAGAGGTACAAAATAGATCCAGTTGAAGTTACTTCCAAGCGCATCGTTAGTCTAAAAAATCAATTTAGATTCCTATTATATGAAGTCGTGTCAATTTTTATTTTACAATTTAAAAGAAAAAAATCCCTAAAATAAAAAGTACTTAATTAATACAAGAAGTCTAATAACCAAGAATTTCTTTCCAAACTGTTATGTAATAGATAAATTAAAAAATATTAGTTCGGTAAAAAATAAATATTACTTTTTGATTGTAACTAAAATAATAAAAAATATTTCATTGTTGCATATATAAACAAACAGAAACAAAGATATTTTATAATGGTTTGAAAAAACACAGTTTTAAAAAAATAATGAGTTTGTTAATATTTATTAATATTTTATTTATATTTATCACAAATTAAAATATTTAAAAAATATGAAAGGAAAAAACCCCATTTTTTTGTCGCATCATCTTTTAATCATCGATTATTTTTTTTTACTCGCTGCCTATTTACAACTGTTTTTCCACTATTGTTGAAGTTATAAGGTAAACACATTACGTAAATTTCTTTCGTTGTGTTCATCTTATCTCATTGTGCAATTATTTTTGAACGTGAAATGTGTGATTTAAAATTAATACTTTATTTGTTTTTCTAGTTTTAACTTAGCAACAAATTCAAGTTTATTAGTTTGATTTTGTATAATGGCAACTAATTCTTAAATAATTATTCGTCTTAGAACGAAATTTCGTATTAAATTTTTTACAATACAGTATATATCTTTGAAAGTTCTTATAAACATTAATATACAGTATGTAATCTGTTTCTGTGAATAATAAAAAGAAAACCTTTGTTACAAAGATGCTACTTTTTATTATTTGTCTACAATTACTCAATAGTACGGGGCAAAGTTGCAGTGATTATATGGAACAGACTTAATTGTCATCTCATACAAGAAAAAGTTCTGCTCCTATTCGTGAAGGAAATGGGCACAAATACCATTTTTATTGACATTCCACATTTCCAGACTTTGTAGTTTTTAATCATTGTCAAGTGATCAGGACGATAACAGAAAAAATTTTCTTCTTCTAACTTTCTCAATAAGCCCCGTGAGGATTTCGGAGCCCATTTGAATTTAAGGAACAGCAGCAGCACTCTTCATTCATCTTACCAGATCTTATGAGGAACCTTAATTTGACTTTACTATATACGCTCTGTAAGATTCGAAGATAATAGGTCCGCATTATAATGAAAAAGTTACCCTGTCTCCCTCCATACTAATAATTAGATCATTAGTTGCTATTGGAGTTTCTTAACATATGCAAACCCGTATACCATACAAATGATATTGCAGTTTAAGTGCTTAAAGTATACTTCTTCCGATTACACTATATAGATTTTCGTATGTTATAAGAATCATCTCTTTCTAGCTATGAACTAAGTGTTTTCTAATGAGAACAATTCTACACAGTTTTTTTGACTTATTACAAGCACCGGATTCATAAAATGTAGTTAGGGAACTAGAATACAAGTTTAATTATAATATCGCACGCGTGCATTTTAAATATTTAATTCATACTATTCATACTATTTGTTTGTAATTCCTTGTTTATTATCATTTAAAATAAACAAGAAATAACCAAATAACATGCATTTTTGCTCATTTTAATCATTTCTGATAAAAATTGAAAATGTTCTTTTCTCAAGCAATGCGCTGTTTATATACTTCTGCTTAATCGAGCAATAATTACTAACAATAAAGCAAGTTTTTTACCACTACCCTCCCTTCCACAACCTAAAATTCGCCTCCAAAAATTACAACCTTATCGTGAATTGAGCCTCAGAAATGAAAAAAAGTAGCATATTTACCCAGTATAAAATGGCCGTCCAGCCTTCCATGGTGATGCACTGAAATACTGTCAACATGGCAAAAAAAATATTATCAAAGCTAGTGATGCCGAAATTGGGTCCGATCCAACCCTCATCGCATTGTGCTTCATTTGGATCACAAGTGTAGGCCCCACTCGGGATTTTGTCGGGGTCATGAGTCATGTAACAAGGGGTGGTTTGGTCCCCCTCAGTAACAATTTCGTCTGCAAACAAACAGGCACGTTTGTTATTATTCAACAAACAATAATAAAAGAGCAACGTTCTGTAGCAGAATGTAGACCTAAGTATAAGGTTAATAGGAAACTTATTGATAGAAAATGATTCTAATACATTTTGTTGTTATTTTTGCTTGTCCCAGATTGTCTAGCAATGCTAGACAATCTTCAAGAATCCGAAAATTTCTAAAAATGCTATTCTATCATGGATTTTAAATGTTACTTATAGGAAACATATCAGGAACGCTTAAAATGTATTGACATCAATTTCTATTATGTTTTTCCTTATTTTACAATACAACACGTTTCCGTTTGCATCAGTTTTTTCCCTATATAAAATATGCTACACATTTCATGGATGAATGAACATTTATTTTTACTTGCTAAAGTAAAAAAAAAACACTACACAATTTCCATCTATTTTAAAGATAATACATAATAATAAACGGTTATACATGTTTTGTAATCTAACACATTTATTTGGACACTGGAACATTTTTCTCATTTCTAGGGTGTTTTGAGGTTTCATTCGGCGATTTTTTCAGCTTTCCATACAAGACACTACAAAATTATCGGTTTTCAAACATACCCTTTAATCGTGGTATGATGTATTTCTCGTCGAAAATAAAAGTAATATCAACTCCAGATTAAGGTATTTCTAAATGATTAATTTTTCTGAAATAATTACATCTGTAGCTTAAAGTATTTTTCACATGAATTAATTCTTTATATTATATTGTCCTTTGCTCCTGCTTTATCATAAAAAAACTTGTGTTAAACCGGCTTCTTTATTTTTGAATGCGGTAGATGCAATATAAGTATAAATTTATAACAACTATTTTTTATTAGCGATTTAATCGCACACAGCTGCTTCCATTCGCGTATTAGGAAAGAGAGATTTACAAATCTTAGTAAATGGGGGGGGTGGGGGGTGATTAACTTTTTTACTTATCTAATTGTTTTTCTAAAGTAATAAATTATAAAGCTGTTGAAATTATATTAGTGGTCCTCCCCTTGGAGCTACGACATAATTTTGATGCTATTTGTCAGCTATTCTTATTATGCTCACGAGAGCTGCAACAATTTTAAGTTTCACGCTTATTTCTGGTTTTATTGCTTTTATATACTTCCGTTCTTTTGTAGTTTCTTACTAATAAAAAATAATTTTAAAAAATGAATAAATGCATGAATGTGTTCATAAATACAGTTTATTAATCTTTCAGGAAATTTCATAATTTTTTTTCTCCAATTAACTATGCTTCATTGCAAAGTAATCTACATTCGAACAAAGAACAAAAGGAAGAGAATTTCAAGAACAAAATGAAATGCTCGAAATAAGTTTACATCATGAAAAAATTTCTGAAGTGTAAATACCATTGTATTTTGTTGGTGGTTGGAAGTCGGTTTATATAAAAAGAAAAATAAGAAGTTTAGAACTTGTAACGACTGAAAGTTCTGTAGTCTCCTTAGTGGAGTTTTGATTTGTTCAATTGGATCCTTGCTCCTAAAAAGTTAATTATTTCTCTTCATCATATTGTTTCGATACAAAGAAAGTTTTACAATTGGCATACTATTGTAAGGAGACGCAGTACAGGATATTGAGAATTTAAGGACACAGTTGAAAGCAATTAAATTTAATAGCAAATAAAACTAAACAAAAAATTAACACAATACTTGATACAATAAAATCTATATATTTAACAATATACTGGTAAGTCTCTTATATCGCGGTACCTTTGGAAGGTGGTCAAAAAATTGCAAAATTTTCTTACAACACTATTTAAGAGACATGGAAAATTTTCCTAAAATGCAACAGTTTTATAGAATGCATATAAAATTTATAAATATGACTATTTGTATTTCTTTTTCATCTCTACTGTATTTATAGTCAAGTCAATTCAGTTTGTTTCGTGAGCCGTGTTAGCAAGCTGTTATGTTTGGCTAATAAATATTTCACGCACTTTGAAAGGAATAAAAACATTTTGAATAACTATACACTTTTTGAATTAATAAAATATCTATTGATTATTTTCAGTATATCATACTCATTTTTTTAAAGAAAAACTTCGAAACAAAACAGTTTTTAATATAGTCTTCGCCATTGACTTTCAATAGAGAAGACTAACAGAAATATAAAATCCACGAAAGGCACTTGATTTTCTTGTAATTTCTCAAGAATATGAATGCGTAAAATCAAATAAATCAATAAAAGTAACTTAAACTAAATTATGGAATACAATATTCCTTTTTTTCTCTTCAGCATAATCACAAAATTAATAATTTTCATTATGTGAAAGAGAGACAGATCTATACTTACATCTATCCACTATACTGAAACAAGTTTTATGAAGAGCACCACTGTAAAATTCAAGGCCTATAATAGCAAATATTACAATGGCAAAAAGCACCAAGAGGCCGATTTGGAGTAGAGGTGCCATTGCCTTGATGATAGACTTGAGAACTACCTGAAGACCTGCAGAGAGACGGGGACATCGCAAAAAGAGAGTTATGCATTGCACATTTCATTACTTTTCATGCAAACACATCATAAGGGATACATGTTCTATGAAACTTTTAGCAATCAATATGTAAAACGTTCTGCAATTTCTTTAAAAAGTCATCCATTAGCAAATTACTTATAAGAAGAAATTGAACATAATGATGCCATTAACTCTTAATTTATCATTTAAGAATTTTCACGTGGATTCGATAATAATGAGTTTTCTCAGGAAATTATCTTTTCTCAAAAAGGAAGTGCATTTTCAGTGTTCGTTCCCGAAGAAATTGGCAGAGTGGCTCTGCTTGCCTTCGGAGCTTTCAGCTCCCCATAAGTCTTGTTGCTTTATTTTTGCTCAGAATTATACTTACAGAATTACTCATACTTTTCATTAATTATAGAATTATTATCTAGATAATAATTCACTAATTTTCTATCATTTGTAAACTGAAAATTATGAAAACTTTAGGGAAAAAGTACTATATCAAAAAAAGACAGACTTTTCGTATTTTATCTAACAATGAAATAAAAATTGCGCTTTTTAAAAAGAAAATGCTTTTTCTTTTATCATCTTGTCTCTCTCTGCTTTTTTTATCCAATATGAAAACTCTCTCTCTATTATAAGGAAATGATTTAGATAACACAACTATATTCTTAGAGAATAAGGTTAGATATTACAGGTTATTTAATCCATAAATTATACTATTTATGTTTCCAAGTATGATTATTTAAGAATAAAACAAGCCTTTTCTAAAACAAGGGATAATCTTTTTGAATAGGTTTTTTTTTTTGAAAATTTGGGTCTTATAATATATTCACAAACTTCAGATTCCCTAAATGAATCTTGAATTATGATAGTTCTGTGGATTACTATAACAAAAATGACACATTAATTAGCATAAAAGCCAAAAAGCACGAAACAGAGTTTTTTTTGTGCAATTTGGATTAGTATGTGAAGAAGTAGTCAGTCAAAATATAAAGGCTCTTCATCTAAAATAGGCAAAGAAGCACATCTCGTTAGAAACTGATAACTAGAAATACGTAGTTTAATCAAAGAATTGAAGTTAAATTTTCATGTATAAGAGTGTATTCAATTTGTATAATGTAAATCAAGCAAAATATTTCATTAGAGCTTTAGAAGTACTATAGAGATAAATGAGTAATGCTGGGATGTTACTTATTCTATGACATTGATTAGTCATAGTTAATATAAAGAAAAGACAAAAACTGCTAACAACATAAATATTCTCAAAGGATTTGCTATAAATTTTTTTGTTAAGTGAAATTTTTTTCCAAGAAAGTTATTTTTTTATCGTCAGGAAGGAATGAAAGCATAACATATTTATAATTTGAATTTTTACCATGGTTCATCAAAAATTCATACAAAACTCATACATAGACTAATTTTAATATCCACATATTTGAAATTACATATAAAAAACAAGACTTGAGTGTCACTGAAAGTCCGAAGAGAGTTTTGAAGAAACGTATAAAAACCAAGAAGCATGATACAGCTTCAAAACATCCTCTCAGTTTTAATTCGTGAGCTAAGCAAAGACAATTTGCAGAATCTCCTCAATTTTACATTTAAAGGAGTGCAATTGTAATCAAAGCCCTCTTGAAAGAAGTATCATATTCAGATTCAAATTTGAAAATTAGCATATTTCTTTTCCTTTTTGATTTACGAAGTGGATCACAATTTTATCTCGAAGATAGTAAAATTTTTTCCACATCAATTGCAATTTTGCTTAGAATATTACGGATAATACAATCGCATAAATTTGTGAAATTCTATTTTTCTCATTTTTTTTTGTCTCATCGTATTTAAGAATTTTTTACGTAGTATTCGTTGGCTTAATTTGGTTTTATATAGAACAGATTGATGCGCAATTTGTGATAAATTATGAAAGCTGTATACGAGTACGTTTTTCAGGAAAGTAAATATGCCCCAAACTACATTGATGAAGCTTAACTATATGTTCAGTTTCTTCTTATCCAATACACATAAATAGCAAAACCTAATTATAATTAATTTTAAACTAAGAAATGACACTAAAATTAGAAATTTGAATGACACAATATTTTTATATCATGTGCAACATAGTTATACAGTGAAACAAAAAATGGCCGTTACATCCTGATATTTAATCTTAACATAATAATCTAATGTTCAGATACTTTGAAGAATGATCCAACTTAATAGACATTCCTGCTTAAGAAAATTTGTATATAGTTAGATAATTAAAAAAATATTTTGAGATAATTTCAAAACTCTTTTTGAAAAATTAGATCTTAAAAAGAAATTTTATAACCATACCGTTTTTGAAAATTTTTATTTATGTTTAAAATTCGAAACAGAGTTTTATTTTATATTTTCCTATGCAGATATTTTATGTGAATACTTTTGAAAAATGGTTTAAACCCAAAAAATATGCACAATATACTTTGGGTTTAATGTATAATCTAAGTTTAACTTTTAATGGACAACTCTGTGGATAAATTTTAATTTTAAAATTTTCGTCTTTCGGAAGTTAAATTTATATATAGCTCTAAGCTAATATTATAATTTCAATAAAATGGAGAATGATTTTAAATTTTTAAAAACATTTCTTACTAAAGCATTATATCTTACGGCTAATTTAAAAAGTTTGGTATGTGGTTCATATTATAGAGTCAGGAAGGGATATTATAAAAAGATATTTTTATATCATAGGGATGATTTCCCGGCTGAAATCTTAATGTTAAAAAATATTATCTTTAATGTCCTACACATTTTTAGAGTTATCATTTTATTTAATAAGAATATATTTTTGCTTTTTTTTTAAACAAAAGAAAATTGTAACGCATAAATATCATGAATACATCCTCGACAGTTACTCATTTTCACATGAAGTCAAAGATGTAGTAAAATGTATTGAAAGATATTATTCGAAGGAAATTTCAATAAATAAAAAATGTGTTTTAGAGTATCTCTTGAATTTCTTGCAATTCTTTTTTAAGAAATTTTTTCCATTTCAATTATTTACCGTAAGATCCGGCGTATAACTCGCACCCATTATTTCAAGCAGCATTTTTTAATTTTTACGTATATTCGCCGCGTAACGCGCACTGCCTTTCTTACGAAGGGGCCTGAAATGCCGTTGTATATTACGTTTTGAAGTCATTTATTCGGGGCATTATCATACGATTTTGTTATTCTAGGCTTTTGAAAAAAATAGTATACTTCTAAAACTACAGCCCTTTAAGGTATCCAACTACCCAAAAATTGTGAATTTTGCCAAAAATTGACGAATGTTTTTAAGATTTTATTTTATAGGCCATTTTATTAGCTTTATAAAAATACCAAGTTTATTACTTTCCGTTTTCTAAAACAAAAACTACAAGTGTTTTAGTAAAAACAGATGCCATTAGTTTAAGCAAGATGTCATACATTTAAACGCGTATTACTTGAAACGTGTTTTTTCTGCAAATTTTCAAAAGGGGACAGCGATTGCTTAAAAGGTTTTCAAAACAATTAACTGAATTTTTTGTGTGTGTATGTTTTGTATAATAGTAGAAGCATTTTAAAGTTCAGATTGATCCATCACTGTTTTATTACATAGTTTATTGTCCCTTATGTTAATATAATGACTTTCTTAATGCAATTTCATATAATAACTAAGATAAAATGCTCTAGTCTTTGTTAAAATTAAAATATCTCTCCTGTCCTGAAGGTCATTTCAAAATTGAATAACATAGCTACACATCAGAATTGAAAATTTCAAAATTTGTTCATAAACTTTTATATTATTTTTTGTAAATATATACCCATTTTTCCCCCATTTTCGTAATAATAATTTCTTTTTCCTTTCTTAATTTTAGTATATTTTTCTTAAAATGTACTAAACAAATCTAAAAACCACAAAAAAATCCCCATATCTCCATTTTTTTAAAAAAAAGTTGTCGCAAGTAGTCGGATACCTTAATTTTATTAGGTATGCCATTACTTTTAAATGAGCAGTATACTGATCTATGTAAAAGTCTAGTTTTTTTTGTATACTCATCTTTAAAATTTTTATTTTTATTTTTGAAGCTATCATTTTTACACCTGGTCTATATCACACCCCCACATATTTTGGCCTTATTTTTTCTGTTAAAAGTGCGTGTTATACGTCGTAATTTACGGTAATTCAAATTAAACTTACAACTATGTTGCACATTGGAATGTTGTTTGTTATATTTTTAGATATTTTACATGAATATATATATATATTATCTAGGAACACATTTTGAATTTGTGTATCATCCAAAGAGCAAAAGATTTGTTTTATTAAAATTACTGCACATAAGACCTAATTTGTACATACGTTAATTTTTTTTTCAAAAAAAATTTCAGACTATATTTACATTATTTCTCAATTTAAACTATTAAAAGTTTATTTACATTTTTTATATTGAACTAGACATTTAGTGCTTTCAATATTAATTACTCACATTACTTTTAACAGAAGCTGATTTATGCTAGATTTCAAAGAAGAATTGATTTGAAAGAGTAGTACTATTTATTATATAAGCCATTGGAAAAAAATGAAGAATAATTTTGTTAAATTTTGAAATACAATTACTTGCAGTATATTCACATGTTTAAATTTCAAATTAGAAAATGTGATAATTTAATGATTAAAATTATATTTGAAGCTCTTATATTAACATTAATAAACCAATGGCTTAAATGTTTCTCATATCTCTTTGTTATTGTATTATCAATATTTTTTTTACATTGACTTAACTTTTTAATCACATTTAATGCTATTATTAATATGTTAGATAGATTATTGCACGCGAGCGAAAAAAAAGTTATTTCTTTTTGCAACTTTTATTGAATTTTTATGTAAATGCATTTAACTTGTACTTAAAAAACGCACAAAAAAGGTGTCTCGGAAAAAACAGTTTTAAACCTCAAAACGTTTTTCTATGAAAAACTCTCGAAACATAATGAGTGATTTATTACAAATATTACAAATATTATAGATATCCGATTATTTATCACCACGGGAAAGATTGCTAAACATAAGTTTTTAAAAATTAAGATACATACCAAGTAATAAATACATTATACTAAAAGGTAAATAATTCGATGTAATAACTGTAATTATTTTAATTAGAAAGAAAAAAACTTAAAGAAATGAATACAATTTTATTTTATTCTGTTATGAATATTTTCATAATATTAACCTAAAACTATTCTCTCGAAGGTTGTAATTTCCGAAAGCCTGCTTGAAACCATTGCGTAATAAGACTAAGTTGGTTTTGGGGAATTACTGAAGGTATTATTTTGGTTTGTGACAAATCTTAAAATTGGCGATTCATTCCGTGCCCATTTCTTCAAATGAGTCAGAGTGAAACTTTCTAAGGTGCTTAAGCCTTTCGATCACGAAACCCATTTAGCAATAATTTTCGGTTATTGCGAAAATTTTAGTCATTACGTGATGTGATTGATTTACGTGGGCCTCCAACATGCTAGATTAAATAGTGATGGCATCACAACAAATCTAACATCTCTTAAAACCAGTACTAAATAATTTATTGAGAACACTCAAAAAATTTCGTCATCGTCAGCTATTTGTTTTTTTAAGCAATTTTAATTAAATATTTCTATGTAAAAGAGGGATCTTTTTAAAATAGATTAATGGGATAGAAATGATGCTTTCTGATTCAAGAAGATTTTTCTTTAAAAATATTTTTTACTTTTTTTTGCTAACAAATCTGCACCACAGGTTATCATTTAATTTGAGAATATACATAATGAAAGGTCATAAATGTAATTATAAAATTAATTTTTGTCAGATTTAAGGCAATATCATCGATTCCTGGCCGAATCTCTTTGTTTAAACTCCAAAGATCCTTAACAGATTCTAAGAGATATCAAACCAAACACAAGGATTCGATCCTTCTTTTATTTGATTGAACGCAGCCACTCTAGAAGAATAACCATAGTAGATTCTACTTTAGAATAATAGAATATCACAGAATTATAAGAGAAATAAGCAAGATGCACACAGTGAATTACTATTAAATCATATCTAAGCCTAAATCCAAACTTGGCGTATATAAAGCTTTTGATATCAAATACAAACTTCTCTTTTTATTCTTAATAATTTTTCAATTTCACATGCAAAAGAGGCATGCTTTTGAGATTTTTAATGTAATAAATTTCTAAAGTTCAAAATATAAGACCTCTCGTAAAATTATATGATTTTACAAACGGAAGTAGAGTGTGGACTTAATAGAAGATCACTTGGTATAAAACTGCGGATATATATTGAACTATACCATATATGTTGTTTTCGCAGCAATTATACACTGTTTGTGGGAAAAAGAGTTTTACAGAGAAATTTCTCCTCCCAGAATTAACTTGAATAATATACGACAACTCTAGCAAATGTGAGCAAAGATATCAGATTGGTAACACATTTGGATATAAAATATATCACTAAGGAACCAAGGAGAACTCTCTAGAATATATTCTTCTAAAAATTCTACCTAAGAGCTCTCTGAGTGAGTCTGCGATAAGACTTTATAGACTGCGATAAGACTCTTTATCTGTCTGAGTTCCTGCTAGAGGAACTAGAGGGCTGTTTCTGGAGCATTGAAAAACTTGTTTATAATGAATGTGTTTTTAAATTACTGCTAATGTTGTTGCTGTTGCTCATGCCACCTGTCTGACGTAGTCAGATAGAGGCTCACGAAATTCATCATGGCATCGGGCTAGATAGTACTCTTGTCGTTAGCTGTAGCTTTGAACACCATGGAGATGACAGTACGATTTGGCTCAGTTCCGCCCTAATTTTGAGGGAGAACACTCTGGGAGTGGTCACCTCTTTCCCCTTCCACCAACCTCACGAGAGGACTTGCGGCTCGACGGCTATTTAGAGTACCCCCCTGCCGCGAAGGGGCACTATACATTTACAAACATCCATGCCTTCTCCGGGAGCCGAACCCAGGCCTTACGGCACAGCAGTCAGCGTCGCTAACCACTATACCAAATGGGTGACAAATTACTGTTAATAATATGTTTTAATATTTCTTTGTGTATAAAAGTCGATTTGTCTTCGTGTAGTAATTTATTCTTCCTCGTTCATTAATGAATTAGTAATTATTTAAATAATTGTAGTCGTTGGCTGTTTTCAACCACGAAAATTTGTAACTATACGTATCCTCTGCACAAATAATGTATTTGAAAACAGTTTTCAAAGAGACACCTTGTTTCGGAGAATCAATAGTACATAATAAAATTAATTACAAAGAATTCAGTGTCTCCCAAGAGAGCACTGAGAAAGGAAGTGGACTTACTTGGTATACCAGATACTAGCTTCAGAGGCCTCAAAACTCTAATAGCTCTCAACGTTCTCAAGTCTACATCTAAGTCTTGGGGGACAATGAATGTTATACACCTAGAAAAACGGGAGGACATCTACAGGTGTTTCTACGCTACAAATGCAAGCAACACGGTTCTACTACTGGAATCACTAGAGAGCCGTCACACTAACTAAGAGAAGCGGGACTCGAACGAGCAGATGCCTCTTCTCAATGTTTTTTTTTAAAAATTCATTTGATACAGATGTGGTTTCTCTTAATATATGTCAGTGATAATTACGACTCTATAAACATCATCTGACATAAATAAAGCGCGAAGAAATTAAAACAATTATAGTACATATAAATTTCTGAAATGATTTTATTTAAAAAAAGTTTAAAACATTATTATAAATTTTAGCACAAGTAATTGAATCGATAGAAACATTTAAATAAATTATTATTAATACATTAGGACCAAAACTGATTCTAAAATTTCGTGACTCAAGTATTATAAATGTAGATATAAAAATCTGCAAATAATTTAGAATTATAATAAAATTATTTTTACGATACTTTAAAAAGAATGAAGAATGAATATTTTTTGAGTATATAGATAATATTGCTTTCACATTTTACTATAAATGAGAAATAAAAATTTTAACTGATATAAATGGCATATCAAACAACTATACATAAATATAGTAAAATAACTACAATTTTTTTTATAAAATCAGAGATCTACTCAGGTATTACTTACTAAAACAGTGAAACAATATAAAAATACTAAATATGAGCATAAATTTAACATACTGATCACTAAAAAACACACTACATTTCTAAAACAATAAAATAATAAAAAGTTCTAAAACACGAACAATCGGCAATTAAAAAAAAACCAGAAACCATTTTTCCAGTTTTTGGAAAAAATAACAAAAACTGATTAATAAAAACAAGAAATAAAATCAAACTATAATTTTTAATGACCTTGAATAAAACATTCCATTTGATCAAAATGTCTACTAAAACGTCGTTTTCACACAGGAAAATAATAAAATTTGAATTCTAAAAACACCATACTCATTGCTTCAGACTCAAGAAATTTTCATTTAGAACACGGGTTCACACTTTTCAATGACCTCTTTCGTTAAGTGTTCACCTGGAACATCGCATTACATAGAGTACAGTTAACCAGAAACTAAAATTCTCTCCATTGACTAGTTCATACTGATATTTTAGGAACTATAAGACCAGGCAACACACTGGAAGAGAAAGAGATAGTTTCTAAAGCACTATAAGACAGACTACTATGAGGGACTACAGAAGTATACTGTCTATTTCATTCGGGGCTACCGACAACACACCCAGTGGTTCTCTGTAGAGCTCTAAATGTGTAACTGTGAACTATATGATGTGAGTGGGAACTACAGAATGTGACCAGGAAAGGTCTAGCTACACTTCGTCATAGTTTTTTTTTTATTATTTTCATTTTTTTCAGTCTTCCCACTCAGAACTTACTTGGTGTTCTAGACACAAGTTTCAGTGGACGTAATACTCGGAAGGATCGAAGCATGCGTAAATCTAAGTTTTCGCTCTCTTCAGCTGTTATGTTAATAATCCTGAAACAAGTAAAATCTTTCTTAACGACTGAAACATTTAGCGGTTATTGAGATGAGAAAGAGAGGCGGCAAGGTTTCATAAAGGATTTGAATGTGCGTGCATTTAGTCACGTTAATAGATTTCGTTAAGTTTTTCAATACTCATTTGCCTGGCTTTTTAAATCCCATTTCATCGCTAATCTCC
Organism: Trichonephila clavata; assembly: GCA_019973975.1. Classification (NCBI taxonomy): domain Eukaryota; kingdom Metazoa; phylum Arthropoda; class Arachnida; order Araneae; family Nephilidae; genus Trichonephila; species Trichonephila clavata. Next base: position 123,575 of record BMAO01032401.1, on the reverse strand, counting down.
GATCTAGTACGAAATGGCAAGACAAGTTTCTTCAACCAACACAGGAGGACGCTCTTCTTCCCAAAACTAAGTCTCAAGGAAGTGATTTACGAACTAATCCAAAGCACAACAAAAATGATCCAATAAATACGTGTTTAAAGCAAAATTTCTGCATGCCAGTGAAATATGTATCACCTTTTAGATAAATAGTCTAATAGACTCCTATAGGAAGCATATGAGTGCATTTTAAAGTTCATAAAAGTAACAATGTTTTTTTATCATACCCTGACATACTTTTATTATTTATAACGCTTTTTGAAAGTTCAAATCTTTTCATGAAATACTTCTAAGCAATTTTTTTTGACAACATTCTTCCAGCAAATTTTTTTGAACTGCAATTTTAATGCCTAAAAGAGCACTAATTTGGATGAAAAGCAATTGAACGGAAGTAAATTTTGAAACTGGTACGTTACTTAGAAAACATGGTCCACTTTTTCCAATAATAGTGCTTTATTCGATGGCTAAAAGTAGTGCACAAATATTCTTTAACCACATATTTACAAACGTCACAAACACTATCAAATAATTCTTCTTAGAGTATATGCGAGTAAAGGAAGTTATATTTCAAACAATCAAACGAGATATAAATGAAAACTATCATTGAGAAATAACATTCAAGTGAAATAATTTGACGTCTAGAAAATACATGTATGTGATATTTTTTACATACTTGTTTTTCTTATGCCTATCTCTTACTTTTCTGAAAACTATACAATTCATGTACAACTGTTAATGATTCTGAAAATATCCTTGGGTGCTTTCTAAAAATAATTCATGAGAGCGACAATTGACATGTCTTATAGTTGGCTATTTTTAATGCCACATATGGATAAAATATGCTTTCCACAGTTTGTCATAATTGTCTTTAAAATTCCAAATGGTACTTAAGTTAAAACTGACGATTGAACTAAACATCGAAAAACTGAAAGAATCACAAAAATGCTGAAGAAACAGAAAATAATATATCAATCAAAAAACTGAGTAACAAAAACGAAAATGGTAAAATATCATAGCCAGGCAATTGAAAATTGAAGAAATAAGCCATTTACAAATTTTTCGATATATCTCACTCAGATTTCTTTCCGTTTGTGAAGATATTATTGAGAAGTTTCGTGTTTTTAATTTTACTGTTAATTTTATAGCCTCATAACATAGATTAGAAATTTAAAGAAAAAACTCTGAAATTAGATTTTACACTTAATTTATTTGCTATGAAAAGAAAACAGTAAACTTTTAAGTACAGTGTTTCCTTCTGTTACCAATGCTCTAAAGTAAAATAATACATTGGTATATTAGAGTAGAGAGTCGATCCAGCGGACTTCAAATTTAAGTCCAAGTTATATCAAAATACATGGAGGACATAAATTACATGGAGTTAATGTATAACTCTCCAGTATTTGAAAGTTGAAAACAAATTCTACGAAGTGATGCGTGTATTATTTATAGGCCTCTATAGACAATTAATTAATAATAAATTATGTAGAGTTTTATTATTTTTTGTGTAAATTTTAATAATGCTGAGTTTGCAGAGTAAACACTTTTGTTGATAGCGATTAAGTAACACAAAAAAATCCAGAATAAGGTTAAAAAGCAAGAAATTATAAAATATTATGCATGTTTAAGAAATGCAAAAAAAAAAAAAAAATTTTTTTTTATTAAATAAACAATTAACAGAAATCACAAACATTTTTAATGAAACAAAAAAAATTGTTTAATGACATAAAAAACACACCTGAAAATATACATAAAAAATTATCTCATATGTGAAGAATAGAAGTATTCTCAACTTGAAAAAAATGGAAATGTAACTACGCTTTTAAAATGTATTTCCTTTTAGTGTATTAAACTCATAAAATATCCGGAAAAAGATTTTATCAAAACAAATGTAAGTTATCGAAGCTTTTAGTTGATTGACAGGAAAATTTAGAATAAAATGGATATTACAAATCAAAAACTGATGTGCATAAAAATCGGTATGTAGCTCACATTTTATATTGCTAATACATATCTTTCGAACAAATGTTTTCCTGCAATATAAATGCGTGATAGATTCTTTAGAGAATTCAACGAATACATTATTGATGCCATTTTGTATTCTTACAAAAATAAATAAGAACCAATTTAAAAAATGGCATCAATATACCGAAGTAGATGTAGTAAACCAATTGCTGAGAAGACTGGTTCTACAACTGTTTGAATCGAAGATGATAAACAAATTCCAGTAAACTATTCGGAAGAATTTATGCCTGGGGAGTTAAAATAAAGAAAATTGAAAAAAATTATAAGAAGTTAAAAAAATTTTGAATTGAAAAGATTTTTTCCTATTGATAAATGTTTCTGCTAATTTTCCAAGTAATAATAATAGTAGTTGTACAATATTTCATGTTTCTTTATACTTGTATATTAAATTTTATACATAATTAGCGTCTGATTTCAATTTTGTAATTTTTCAATAAAAGTTAAAAATTACTTTAAATAATAAGTTTAAAATTATTGTCCTATCTTAAGTTTAACTTCCTTAATATGCAATGTGTGCATGGTTAGTACACTTGACATATAAGCTAATTACTTATTCAATAAAATTGTATAAGGTTTATGAAAGACTACTTTAGTGAATAGCCATTATTTAATGCTTTTGATTTGATTGAATAGAGTTCGAAAATGGGAAATAGTGGTTTCAAATCTTAAATTCATCAGATAGCTAAATATACGTTGGTATTTTATTTTCAAATTTATACCTAGAATTTTGATTTTTTTTACAATACATTCTTAATTTAACCACTGTCACGACTAACATCGTAATTTGGATAACATACACTTATAAATAAATAAACAAGTAATAATCGGTTTTAAAAAGTATTTATACACAATTTTGATAAAAAAATGAAACTAAAAATCTATCAAGTAAACATTGAAATAGCATTTTTTAAATATAGAGTTATTAACAGTTATTAGTAATATCTAAAATAGTTATTAATAAAAGGAAAAGATTGGGAAAACTTACCCTGTAACTACAACAACAAAATCCATAATATTCCAAATATTTCTTAAATAAGCCCCTTTATGAAGTATAAAACCTAAAGCTAATATTTTTAATAAAGTTTCGGAGCAGAAAATTCCTAAAAAGTATGGCTCTGTTGTCTCCTGAAATAAAATAAGAAAAGAGAGAGTTTAATTATTTTTCAAAGAAATACACTAATAAATGTCTTAATAAGGGATATTTATTTTAAAAGTGTAGGAATAAAGAAAATTCTATTTTATAATTTCCATCAATTTTATCACAAGTTTTATCAATTTAAATTTATCTTTTTATCAGTATGTTTAATAAAACATGAGGCACAGAAAGAAGTTAAAACAAATTTAAATGAAAAAATTCCATTAACGACAAAAAATTACTCAGACTTTTCTACAGTCCCTTTGCATGTGTTTTTTATGGCTTTTCATCGACTCTGTCTTGAATGCATTTATTTTACTCAAACTGAATTTTGTTTGTATCAGAAAGGCTCTTTACTAATCTAAGTGTAAAAGTTATATTATTTGAAACATTTTCATACTAAATAGTTAAAATGCTATCTTGTTCAAAAAAAAATTGCCCCGCCTATTTCAAAAGTTTTTTTTCTTTATTAACGATTCAAATGGAATTTTAAGGATCAAAGTCTTTATTTTTATGTTCAGTATAGGGTATTTCTTATTCTTAAGGGGTAATACTTTCGATGTGTTTCTGGTTTTAAGAACCACTTTCTGTAAAGGAATCGCGATGTATGCACAAATATAAAGCAAGCATTATTTAAAGTTAAGTGTACCGAGTTCGAAATGGAATACAGCAGTGGAGTATGTCGATGCTAGTTTGAGTTATGTCTATGAGATATGTGTTATAAATTGTCAATGTATCTGAGAATAAGACTAGGAGCCTTGCTGTCCGAGTCCAGAGGAGATAGCCATGCGTCAACATTTCTTATTATTATTCGTATTTATTATTATTGATTAGGGCTAATTCACTTTCATTAGCTATTTTCAACCTTATTAGATTTGGAATTAATAAGAAGTCAAGTTTTTCAGAAATCTCTTCTTTCGGTTAACCTTCACACTAATGAAACAGAGGTTTGCTACAGTTTAAATTCAGAGTTTGTGAAAAGACTATTTTAAACTTTAAATCACATGAATAAATTTAAATATGCATAGAAAAGGCAAAATTTTTAAGAGGACACAGTACGATTCAATTGACAAAAATCGGTTAAAAATAAAATCTAATTTTTTTAGCCTAAATTATTTTTTATATATTTTTCTACAAACTCACAAAATTTAAAAGCTCTAAGTTAAAAAAAACAGAGAGCTGTGATAACTTTTATGTTCGGTTTTATTCACATCCCAATAGCAAATCAAAACTTTAAACTGACTTATCTCGGAAAGGATAAAATAACCAGTTTGTCTTCATTTAAAATGCTAAGGTTTTTTTCTATTGTGCTAATACTTGAAAATTTTATTCACCTGTTGCTACTAGTACAGGGAATAAAAGTTGGTATGTATTTTTCAATCAAAGCAATACTTATTTAAAAAAAAATTAATTTAGAATTTACACGTTTTTTAAGGAATTTTCAACAAGCATTCACAAAAAGAAGTATTGTACGAATACCAATCATGTTATCGCAAAAACCACACTAATTTTTTTATACATAGTTTGAGGTATTTGTAAGTCAAATTTCATACATGTTCGTTAATCTTAGTAGGAGGAGTAGCCTTATAAAATCACTTCACAAGTTTCAAATTTTTCCCTTAAGAATAAAATGGTTAGCTTTTTATGAAATTTTGTGCACAGTATCTGTTTTACATTATACATACACATAGGAGGCAACCAAAAAAATTATGAAAATCATTAAATTAAAATATTTTGTGTAAATCATACCATATCCACTAAATAACTCGTTTTTTTAAAAAAAAGTTTCATGTATATATGCTGCAAACTCTATGCATTAAAAATTGGTTCTATTAAATTTTAAAGCGCTTGCGAACAAATAATTGAGCAACTTGGCAATCTGATTTCCATTTCTACTTAAATATATTTGTTTTAAAATAAAATGTCAATCTTAGCATATTTATTAGTATTAGCAAACACAATAAAATAATCGTATACAATTTTAAACAGCCAATGATAAGTTGTTGCCTAATTTTAAAATTACTTCACATACATCTATAGACTGTGATTTTACGAAACTGCACTCAGCAGAGAAGGATATTAAAATTTAAATATTTAAAAAAGTATTTAAATGATGATGTAATACTTGCAGCTTTTTCTTTTAAACCCTCTCTCTCATATGAAATAATTTACGTTTTTACTTTATAATTATTTAAGTTCAAATAAAGAAGAGTATTTTTAAGGAAATTTCTAGAATCATCCTCTTCACTGGTTTTCTGATAAAAAAACTTCAAACTCTATGCACATGTGTGTGTCTCTCACAGAACTACAAAACTCTTTATCTGTACAAAAATGAAACCAAATGTATACATTTTAAGGGGACAGTAAAAACAGAGCAGTCTAAGAAAAAAAGTGCCTAAAATATCCCCCTTTTTCTTCAAACAAAAACTTTCTGTCATGAAAAATTTTCAATTATATATTTTCAAGGAGATGCGTTAATCTGTTTTCACATCTCACTCTTAATATAGATCGACAACTCCGAGAACATGCCTCGTTCCAGCCATCATCACGATGGTTCTAATATTTAATTTTCTCTCTATGTGGAATAATATATTAATTGTCACATTGAATTGTGCAGTGCATACTGAAATATATAAAAATTAAAAAAAAATTATCTTTCAATTAAATAAAATTTAAATATTTATTTTTGTTCCTTAATTGTTTATTTTCAATTAATTGTTTTTTAAAATTTTTAATGGCTCCTTTTTAAATGCTTATTTTAATAAGTTTTTTCCACCTCTTTCCTCTCTATTAAATGAATTCGTTGTGAAAAAGTTTTAGTCGTGATGTATCTCGTCATAGTCGATCCATTTAATACACTAAATCAAAAAGAGGACGATTTTAGCATATTCTTATACGGTAAGACAAATGTTGAACGATTAAATAATGTATAAATCAGCATATTGTTTTCACTCTTTGACCACATTTCAAATAGTTATTAATTTAAAAGTTCTTTGACATATATAAACGGTTTTAAAGAGAGAGAGAGAGAGAGAGAACATTTTTATTTCGAATATTCCATTAATATACTGAAAATTCACTAAATAGTTTTGAATTTCTAAAGCTATAATGCAAAGTCTTAGAGAAAGCCAAAGAAAAAAGTTATGAGGTAATTGAATGATTTTGATAAATAAATATTCTATTCACAAGAGCTCATAATTATTAACACGGATTTCTGCTGTGTTTTTCTCTCTAATTTCTTTCGTAGTTTTCATACAGCTTCTGACAGCAACATTCTGAATAGGGCCATTCACGTGAAATAATTTCTTTTTAAGCAGAGGGAAATAAGAATGCAAATAAAGCAGAATATTTAAGAGCTTCTGTTTATGTATATATACATATATCCTCGACCTCCCTCTAATAACGCTTTAAAAGGGGATAAAATCGAAGCCTGAAAAGTTCCTCATTTCCTTATCCAATGAAATAAGGCTTCTTGGACAAATCATTCCATGTAATATTGAGGGAGCTGATGTGTAGGAATGGAATAAAGAGAAAAAAAGTACTTACAAGCCTTTGTGCCAGTGGAGTTCTGTCTTGCCTGGGCAAGTGTTCTTCTAAGGCCAAAACCACACAATTCGCTATGATGGTCAGTAGAACCGCATACTCAAATGGAGTAAGGCACAGTTAAGAAAAATACAAATATGTTTGCAAATATATGTAAACCAAAATAAAAGCACAATAAATAAATGAGAGGAAATACAGTCAACTCTCGATAATTTGAAGTTGAAGGGACCAATGAAAAACTTCGAAAATTATCAAGAGTTTGAATTATTAAGAAGGGTAGGAAAAAACTCCCTAAGTACGCGAAAAGAATTTTTTTTATAACACATTTAAATTTGAAACTATGTAATAAAACAACAATTGTACATATCTATAAAATTATTTTAAAGTATTTTTTAAAAGTATTTATAATATACAGTCTAAATATTATGCAAAAGTTTGAATTCCTGTATTAAAAGAATACGTTTATGTATTAAAAACAACTATAAAAAGAATAGATTTATGCATTAAAACAACTAGTAAAAGAATACATACTGTACATGATTAATTTTTTTAACGAAAAAAAAATATGTTATCTTTTTTTTGTTTAAGGTATTCAATCCAACTTTGTCAATACATTTTTCTATAATAAATGAAGCTTGAAAAACGTCCGCATCAACATGATTTTGAAGGGAAAAGTTGTGTAGTTTGCTTACTAACACTTCAGCTTCTGTCAGAGTTATTGGAATCAACTCCGATTGTCATCTAAGGGGCTATGCTACAGGGGAGACAAACAGAGACAATACAATGCAAAACATATAAGCTCCAACCTGTTTGCTACAGGACTTTATATGATAGTGAGTGTTTGAATTGTCGAGAGTTTTATTAGATTACTTCGAATTATCGCGTGTTGTATTCTGATCAGCCACAGATTTTACTTCGAAATATTGAGTGTACCAAAGTGTATAATTTTAGTTCGAAGTATCAAGAGTTTTTTCTAGGTACTGAGCATGTACTTCGAATTAGCGAGAGTTTCGAATTATCGAAGGTTTGAATTAGCGAGAGTCGACTGTATCTAAAGTACAAATGGTGTTTAATAGTTCTTTTTACACACCGAATTATTTTCAATTAAATTTAAACTTGCATGCATTTATTCATATTCAGTAATCAGCTTTGTTCCTAATTTGTATAATTCGATTTCAAAAAAGGAAATTTAGGAAAAGCGTATCAATGAATAATTTTTTGATATTTACTGTTAGAATGAACACACAAAACTATTTTAAGAATAGTATTATAATACAAATTTATTTAAAAGTAATTCTTTTGGCGAAAAATAATGATAGATTTACATAATTTTAAATCATTCTCATTTATGGGAAATACATCGATAATAATATTTTGTATCTATACAGCTAGGACTTATGTAGAGAACTTGAACAAGGAATTTTGAAAAATTCCCATTATTTTTAGAGTTACTGTAATAATTAGTGTTTTTTTGTTAAAATTTCTGTACCTTAACGTATTAAAATATGAATAAATCCACATTTGAGTTAAATATTCCAAAAATCCAAGTTCAGGCTTTCTACAGAGTTATATTGGCAAAATATTATTACAGAAGTGTTTTTCATAAAAGGAAAATATTTTGAAAAAATGTAATTCAATAATTAACTTTTACCAACAAATTGCACCTAAATAAATTTTTTTTTTGTAATATTATTCTTAAAATTATTTTATGTATATGTTCTAAATCAAGTAAACTAAATATAAAAAAAGTGTTCATTTATACTCTTTTGCAAAACCATGGTTCCGAACCTAGTCAATACCGTAATTTACTACAAATTTATATAGTTTACATTATTATTAGTAATAGTTATGTCGCTTTTAATATTAATTAAATTTTATAGTAATTATTAATGAAGCATTCGGCAAGAGCTCTTAAGAGCTCTCTAAAATACAGCAAACCACGATAAAATGTTTTTAAAACTATAAAAAAATCCTTCTTATTTTTAAGCCCATCTTTCATTTATAAATATATTCAAATCAATATTTATTTGCATTTCAAATGTTTTAAAAAATTTTTTAGTACTTCTTCAAAAATGCATTTTTAGAAATATATTACACCGAATTTTTGAATGCTTTCTTTTTAGCACATTTAATATCTAAAGTTCTAATTTTTTGTGTAAATTGCTTAGATGAACATTTTTTAAATAATTAGCACGATTCTTTGAAAAGTGGGGGATAAAGGAAAGAATCTAAATCATATAAAGCTTTTCATTTTTCCTCCATCTACTTCATTACAGGTTTGGCTCAAATAGACCTTATCCAACGGTGGTTTCGATGGTAAGGAAATTGCTGTATTTTATGCCCATAGTTTGGAGAAGCGATTTGAAAATGGGGCACAAATACATTAAAGAAACATTTACACTTATTACCAATCCATTACGTAGCTTTCTAACTTATCTTCTTGAAATCCGAAAGTGTTTTATAAGTGTTTCCATTTATCAAGCTCGGGGCGTCTTTTAAAAAGATCCTCTTTTTCTTCTTCAGACATCCGCCAGCATAAGTGGTTCGAATTGAGTCGAGTATAAGTGAGGATTTAAAAAAACTCCAAGATCACTTACTGAAGTAGAGATTTTTTTATGCAGTTCGTTAATTTATCTAAATATTTTTCCCCTACAAGTTCTTGATTTTGAAGTGGTTTTAAATTATTTTGTCCTTTCCCTATAAATATTGGTGGTGTGATAAAACATAAACCTCTGCATTTAAAATGAAAATATTAACGTTTCTTGATATTAATTTTGTTTTTTAATTCCTATTAAATTATATTTAAAGAACGTTTTCCCCGTGCTTGAAATGGTTTAGTAAAGAAAAAAAAATTCTATGAAACAACATTTGTGATCGATTGAAAATATTACACTTTCTTACCTATCGGTTTCTATTGAATAATTAAACCATGTATTTTTGTTAAAATTTTGGATTATTAAGCGTTTTTATAATGTATTCGAATTTTTCATCTTGAAAAAATCGAAGTTTTATTCCTTCCCAAATACTTAATTTATTATTATTAAGGATATGAATTAATCTATAGTTTTTAAAATTTTAAAAGAATAAAATTTCTTAAAGCTCTTTGCTCTTATCTTGTGATCTGTCAAATATGGCTGGAAATTTATGGAATTGATGGGGATGTTATTATACTGTAATAATGCTGAAGAATCGAAGAGGAAAAGTTAACATCACCGACGCGTGTGAACACAGTGATTAAGAGAGTGTTCCAGTTGTAAAATAAAAGTAAGACAAAGAAAAAAAGTCACATGAATCTATTTCCTAATCAAATCAGAAAAACCATAACAAAGGAATAAGATAGCTCAAAATATCTTATAAACTAAATAAGTTTAAATCTCAGTTGGAATTTTTTTTAACATTTTCTTTTAGAGTATATTTGATAATGTTTTGGATTTATTTATTTCTATATCTTAAAATATCCGAGTATCTTACTAGGGTAATGTAAAAGGTGTATCCTATCGTTTTTGATAAACGTGGTTTCTTATGAAAAATATCGACGTTAGAGTAACGTTTCCAAAGGAGCTACTCGACTGAAATGAGCCGTATTCAAGATTTAGACAAATTTATGTCACCAATTTTATGTATTTATGGATTTATGGTGTTACAGAATTTATTTAACAACAGCAAATATTGTAGGTAAAAAAAATTCACTTGTGTTGCCATTTACCTAATATTAGTGATAGATTACATGCAATGTCAGGAAATAACTCCTGGCCTGGTTGTACGGTTCGAAAAGAGAGAATGGACGTGACCCAATGTAGAAACTCCTTAGGCACTCATACTTGGAGGATTTCAGCAGTATTCGCGTTCCAGGAATCGAAGCATACGGCAAGAATCTTTGTGAAATGTGAAATCGGACCAACTAATAGGGGTCTTGTCGATGATCCTTCATTTTGTAAAATGGTTGTTGACAAAATAACTATTGATAGACTTTATTATATTACTACATCTGGTTATTTGTTTTTCCCTTTTAAGGAGTCACTGATTATTCGAGAAGCAAATGATGCGGAAAAAGAAAAAAAATTTGCAAAAATGTGAATTGAAAATGAGCTTTTCGGGGTCAACGGGCACAGAAATGTATTGATACCTTGAAGACAGCTAGCTGATTTTCGACAAACAGCTTCATTGGAATTTTTGCTGTTCATGCCAATACTTTTGAAACAGTACTACGTGCATCAAAGTCGGTAGGAAATACCTCCTATACTTTCCGAATCAGTTTCCTTACTTCTATGAACAGCTTATGTTGAGAAAAGATTACTTTTTATGGTAAGCCTAAATCTTACTAAGGTAAGTTTTGTAAAACAAATCTTCTGACCTTAAGATCAATCTTTTCTACCTTACAAAAGAACAAGAATATTAAAATAAAATGAAAACTAATGAGCTATTAAATTTGTTGCATATATATAAATTTATTATTCATTATCATTTTCGAAATTATTAAGTTCATAACATATATTACGCTTATATACAATTGATAAATGTTAATAGCTTTCACCAGATAAGCATTTCGGTTTATCAGACACACAAATGAATAAAAATAAAAGCGCGATACAAAGAATATTTCTTTTTTTCGTTTCACGAATTCTTTCACAAAAGAAAAACTGTCGCTGAGAACACCTCGAGCGAAATCTTTCATTTTTTCTCGTAGCTTTCCGGACGAAATCGTGTCAATTCGGAATTTTTTTCATTATTTCTTTGGCGTGAAGACAAAAGGAGCGTAGGTAGAAGCGACAGATGTTTTATGCGAAAGATAACTGGGTCAAAGATAATATTTATTTTGCTCTTTATAAGCTTCTTTTTTTCCTCTTTCTTGGGGTAAATAATGGGGGAATTATTCAGGTCAGGAATAGATTTTTCCAACTCTGTATTGTAAGTCCGCTGCTTACTTTTTTAGGGAGTATTTCTGTTTCCGTCAAAAGATTTTCCACAGAATAAATTTTCAAAAAATTTCTCCAAGCAGAAGTTTCTAAAATATATATATTTTTTACTATTATTTTTAAACTTTCTGTTTTTTATGGTGGTTTTGTAAAGGAAATTTTTCTTCTTATATCTTGGCTTCCTGGAATATGCCTAAAATCATTTATTCAGTTATCCATCATCCAATTGTTTTTCTGACATGCAGTAACATTATCCCGTTCAATGAAGTTCTAAGAAGCTTGCTTTTATTTTTATTGAGAAGCTGCGGAGCCAAGTAGTCATGGTCACGTACTTGCGACCGGTATTATTTCTGTCGTGTTGTGGATTTCAGTCCCAGTGTCTGTTGACCCACTGTGCAGATTGGCGGATTAGCATTAGAGTTAAATCTGCCAAACTCAAAGTACTCATGTTGTCATGAAACGGAAGTTTGGAGAATTAGACACTAGCTGAGCTGGCATCCTCTTCATTTAATCGCAATTCGAAATAATGGGATCTATCATTAATAGACACTTCAAAGTGACGTTAATAAACAATTAATCAATTTATTTTTTATTGCTTCATTTCACGAATTTATTCTACTGATTTCATTTCTTAAAACCAAACACACGTATTATTATTAGTATACCCAAAGGGTTCTTTCTTATTTAGTAGGAAGTGTTTCTTTAAGTTTTCGATCTGCCATGTAATTTTAATCCGGGTCAGACGATGAGGTCAACGCTTAAACCAGGGGTGGCCAACCTTTTTGGTAAGGATGCCGCTATTTAAAATTAAATCATTTTAATATCCAACTTTTCCAACAAGCAAAAAGTTATATAAATGTGATAAAAAATGTTACTTAATGGCTTACGGAATTTTTACGCAAATAGCATATTTTTTTTATATAAGTCTAAGTAATGCAAATTTAAAAATAATATAATAAATAAGGTTTTATTGTAATAAGAAACTTTTCCTTATTTTTTATAAACTTTTTAGGCATACAATGCAATTAATTCTAATTGTTAATTAAGCATTTAATTCTAATTTATTATCGAACAGTCAGTACTTGCTTAATGTGGCTTTTGAATTTGTTGTTTTTTTTACTAAGTCATCTATATTAGGATTAGTTCCTGAAGATTCTATAAAAATCCGGTTGTTTTAGGTGTGTATCAGTTAATTTTGAGCGATATTATTATTTTATATATATTATGTTCGCCAATAGAAAACATTTATTCACAAACTGATGTTGATCCAAAAATACAACAATATTTGACAGCTAAATCATGTAAATTTGGAAAATTGTCTGTCGGTTCAATTTACGACATTCAAAATAATGTGAATCACTTGAGTTGAAATAAATTCCTTTTGCTTTTAAGTCCTATTTGCTGTTTTATCTAGTATGGTGCTGGAGGTTAATAATTCCGAATTGGGTTTCAGGTGGGCAACAATTAACGTCTTGTAGAGAAATTGAAAAAGAGATTTAATGACAGATCAGCGTTTCCTTATCGTCTTGAAAATCATCCAACCTAGCACTGAATACATCCCTCAAAACGAATATTAAATTTTTAAACCTATCATAGCTCAGAGCATTATTAACTTTGGTTAGATAGTTAATAATGCTTGATCTGTTTTTCCCCTTCAAAATAGAGATAAAGGTGTAAAAATTTGTTTATAAAAGTTATATGGCCAACTAGGGTAGGAAAATACAATCTTTTCTCTGTAAGCTTAAATTTAAATTATTTTAATGTCCCATAATATCGGTAAGAAAGGCTTAATCCTTTAGCAAGTCTTCATTTTGAGTAGCAAGCCCACTTCGAGCAGTTCATTGTTTTCTTCCAAATATTTAAAAACACGCCCCCTTAAATTCCAAAATCTAGCGAGTGCACTTCCTTTGGAAAGCCAGCACGCACAATAAGAAATGAGTATTTTTGACATGATATTTTTCTATTTTTATTCAATTAATTAAGTGTGTTTAAAATAAGTTTTGTGGATTTTTGTCTAAGACAACCGCATTTTATAAAAATGCAAAAAAAAAAAAAAAAAAAAAAATGTTCTTTTTAATTATATTTTCAAAATTTGCAATATGTCTTTGCAAGTCACTTTTGCAACTCCGCCGTGTCACACTATGGCACGTGTGCCGCGGAGTTGGTTTGAACTGACATTCTCTCACGTCACTCCAACGTGGAGATTTTCAACTAAACGACGAGTCTTTTGGGAAATCGAAGATGTGGCTCTGGAGTTGGCAACTTGAAGCCTTGTAATAATTATAATAAGAAGAGTTTAGAAAAAAAAATACATATATGTTGCAGTGATAAGTTACTCAAGTTCAATGCAACAAGTTCAAAGAGTATCTAGATTTTATATGCTTTTCCATCTACTAAGCAATTTTTTTTATCTTACAAGTTTATACTATTCTGTTAGAAATGAGTTTGAAAATTTGTTGCTAAGTCAAAAAAATATTCGGAATTAAAAAGTACTTTTAAATCAAAAGTTTGGGTCCCAAAACCAAAAATATTGAATTAAAATTAAAATTAAGCACACAATATAGAGGCTATAAGTATTATCAATTCTAATAAACAATTTAACTGAACTCAGAATTCTGCTTAGAATATCCTCATAACAAGGATTTGAAATTTTCAAAGGAAACACATTTTATTGAAATACAATTACCACTTGAGAAAACGCGCGAAAAGCTTTGTAAATACAACCAAAATGTGTATCCGCATGAATTTTACTGAAATGCAATTTGTTTTTTCGTTCTTCACTTGAGGAAAATGATAATTCTCAAACTGGAATTATGCGCATAAATATGCGAAGAATTAACGTGGGCTTACAGTATGACTGTCCATTTTTTAGAAACAAATCTTTTTAAGTATTGTTTCAAGATAAGTTTCTATTGGAGGTTGAAATGAATCAATAATTCATAAGAAACCAGGAATGTTATGTTTTTGATTTTGAAGTAATGCAGATATGGATATTTATTCCTTTTAATTTGTTATTTATTTAAAGTACTCCGGCAGATGTTTACGGTTCATTGATTAAAAATTAATTTCCTTTTAAATAAACCATCAAAAGGAATGATGCAATATTATGTCTTTTAACCACGACAAGATCTTTAAAGCAGTCATGTAGGGGAATGTCAAAGTTAGCGAAACGAAGGCGATGATTCGTACCTCTCTACGTAACCGGGATTCGAAATGGGAGCGCCCAGTATCCTAATAATAAAACTGGTTAGAGCTGCCCGTCGATTGTGTGGTTTTAGAGCTTCGGATGTGCTCTAAAGATCCGTCGGATGTAATAAGGGGAATAAAAATGAGCTTCAAACTTATCACACGGTATAGTGCAGAAATAAGGTAAAAAAATACCAATATGTTTAGTTTCCTTCTTCATGGTTCAAAATTACGAGGCAAATCATTGATAGCTTTTGTGTCTAACTATTTTAATTATACTTTCTTCTAACTATTATAATTATTTTAACCCCTTAAGGTATTCAACTATCCTAAAACTGTGAATTTTGCCAAAAATTGACACATTTTTTTCACGATTTTATTTTATGGGCCATATTATTAGCTTTATAAAAATATCAAGTTTATAATTTTCCGTTTACTTGAACAAAAACTACAAGTGTTTTAGTAAAAGTAGATGCCATTACTTTAAGCAAGATGTCATACTTTAAAACGCGCTTTACTCGAAATGTGATTTTTTGAAAATAATCAAACGGGGCCAGCGATTGCTAAAAAAGTTTTGAACATAATGAACTGTGTGATATTTTTTCTGTAAGTTCTGTAAAATAGTAGAATTGCTTTAACCTTCAGATTTATCAATCACTGTTTTATAACAAAATTTACAGTCCCTTATGTGAATATAATCACTGTTTTTTTAAGCATTTTCATATAGTAACCGAGATAAAGTGCTCTAGGTTTTGTAAAAAAGAAAATATCTCTTATCCTGAAGGTCATTTCAAAATTGAATAATATAGCAACATATTAGATAGAAAAAAATTGAAAATATGTTTATAAACCTTTGATGCAGAATGGGCCGCGTTTATGCTATTTTTTTCAATTTTTACCTATTTTTTTCCCATTTGAGTAATAATAATTTCTTTTTCTCTTCTTAATTTTAGCACATTTTTCTTAAAATGCACTAAACAAATCTAAAAATAACAAAAAAATCTCCATATCTCCTTTTTTTCAAAAAAAAAAAAGAAAAATAAATAAAGTTGTTGCAACCAGTCAGATACCTGAACTGGTTTTCCTGTACACCGTTCGGGCTGTCGAAAGCTGGCACTCACTAATTTGCCCTTACGCTTTGAGGACACTGATATTTTCTTCTTTCTATCTTTGATTTGCACATATTTTTGATTCTTATACTGAGATCGTTAGTTCTAGTGTTTTTAAAAGAAGCAGATTGTCTATGGTAGAATCCAGGATTTTCTTTGTCGTGCAGACGAGAATATTTCACTGAAGATTGGAATTTAGATTTTTGAAAATATTTGATAAATAACGAGGATTGTCAAGATAACGAGCAATTTGTTGCTTGAGAAGAAATGAAAATGTGGAAAGATAATCCAAAAAAGTTGATATTATCTCTGTCTCTATTGCAATGTAAGACTAAATATTACACCATGCTTCAAATTGTTTGTGTATACATGAATGCACACTAAATTAAAATCCTCAACCGTTTGAAAAAAGAGGCATGAACATGAAATTTTTTTGTAAGTATGAGAGAGAAATTCTTTTAAAAGATATATGAAACATTCCTCATAGCATGCAGAATGTACTTATAAAAAGCAAACATTTAGGAGGGAGTTTGTGTTCCACAATTATAAAATAAAAAATAGTGTTAAAACATTAAAATTGAAAATTAAAATAAAATTCTTCCATTTTCACATCCTGTTGAATATGCTTAGTTATATGCAATAAAAAAATGGGACTTTTTTGGAACATTTTGGGCAAAATAGGATTGCTTAAGGGAATCTAATTAGAGCAATGTTGATCTAGACAAAAACTAATAAAAATTACAAAGTCAGTTGTAATAGTCTGTTGAATCATACTGTAGATGATTCATTGGTGATTATTGGTGGGTAGGAGGATTAATTTAAACCAAAGCAAATAGTTTCAAGACAATGATGAAAATCAGACAGTTTAAATAAGGAGTATGTTAGATAATTTCTTGAATGTATCCTTATCGACACGATAATAAGATTTTGATTGAATTAATTTTTCCTCACAAGAATTTATTTTATTTTGATACATTTCTGTAAACTTAATATAAATTTTTAAACTTGCAAAAACTATACGCGTTGCGGAGAGCATCTGAAGCATGATGAATCTAATTGTACGTGAGAAAAATATTTACAATATCAATCAGAGGTAGGATGAAAATTCGCGTTCTAGAGCAATTCTCTTAACTTTAACTTGTAAAGACTTTCAGTACGCATCCCCTCGCAAAATGTTCTTTGACAAACTCATAACAAACTATGGCTAGAAATAGCGAAATGCGTTTTTCATAGGATCTCGATTTTCACAATAACAAGGGAAATACTAGGGTCTGTAACTGCAATCTATGTAACAATTTGGAAGTTTCCTGTTAGAATACACTCCATAACAGCCACAGATATTTTTCGCTTCCAATATAGGCATCATTTCGAGATTAGTTTGGGGATGGGGAGTGGTCTGGAGCCAAAACTAATCATTGAATTGACACATTCTTGGGCGTGGCTCTTTGAAACCGAGAATGGAATGTTTACAGTAATTCCGTAACGAACGTTGGGACGAGTTATGTACCAAATTTAATGATCGAACTCATCTATGCAACGTCTTTTGGTTGAATCTAATAAATAACAACAAAATCTAATAAAATTATATACGGTTGCTATTTTTCCTACTAACATTGCATTTTTTCTTTTATATCTGTAGCTTTACAATCAATTGCTAAAAGCAATTCGTTATTTTTTTCATTTAAAACTTCTATCTAAAGATTCAAATACTTTTTTTTTTGAATTTCCACTGATATACATTTGACAATATTTAATATCGGTATTGCCAAGTAAACAGACTGATTTGAATACGGGTAAGGATTCAAGATTTGTTTGTAAAGCTATCCATTTATTGCGAAAAAAAATTTGATATGCTTTGATCTAAAAATCCAGTTTTAATATTGAATAAATTAATATTTGGTCCTATTTTTGGCTATTCTTTGGTCCTATTTTTGGCTATTCTTTGGTCCTAATGTACTAAATAGTATTTTTTTTCTAAATTTATGAAGTATATAACTATTTTTATATGAATTAAGAGAAATTAACAGAGGGCATTTAGCTGTTTCTGTTAGATATACGGGATTTAATCTAACTGATATCATTTCTTTCCGAAAAATGTGAATTCAGCAAAGAAAAAAAATAATAATAAGTAATACATTTTAAAAACTTTTACGCTCTTTTCTCACAAATATATTTTGAAATTGTGCAAATTTTGTATTTTGCTTTAGCTATTGACATAAGAGGCAGACCTTCATTCATAAAACTGTAGTAATTTCAGAGTTCTAGTTTTTTTAAAAAAAAAAAACTCTCACAAGGTGAAACAAGAGTTAAAATGGTTTTACTCATTTTACAAAATGAGTTTAAGAGATAACGAGCTTGAGAAAGGATAAAAAAATTGTTCTTTACAGAGCAGATTAATTTGAAGAAAAAATGTAACATATTAACCTGGAGTGGGTGCGTGGGGCACAGACTAGCCGTAGGCTCACGAAATCGTTAATTCCGAGTAAACTGTTTATTTATTAGCAAAGGCCTTGACAGTATCCTGTTATAGGACAATCTTCAAGAGAGCTAAAACGTTCTTGTCACGTATCTACTTCTTTTTTTGGGAGTGGCAAATGTTTTTTATAAATCTTAAGGTATTTCTTTTGATCGAGTTCCCCTCGCGACCACTTTTGTTCCAAAATATTTTCTATGAACATGCTTCATTTTTCCTCTATGAACAATTTAGTGGTTTTGATTGTTGTGTTGTACTATTTATTGTGGTTTATAAATGTGAATGTGCAGAGTATAAAAAAAAGAAATGGGCATCTGTGATCTCTATTGAAGGATGTTGAAACTGATCAAGCAAGGGAAAAACCTGCTGAAGTAATGCGTGTTAATTATGATAGCGAAAGTAAATTTGAGAAAAGCGATGAATATGAAACGTTTGAGTTGAAAGAAAAATTTTCAAGCGCTACCTAAAGAACTCTATCAATAAAAATATGAAGCCATAAGTGTACGACAAGACACACTGCGCCCTGTCAAAAAGACACAGATAAGAAAAAGTTCAACATACTATTTGTAGATCATCAAAGGATAATAAAGCTACAAAAACCTGAGCAACATATGACAGTTTTTCCTGCACAAGTAACATTACTGTAAGATCGGCAGATTTGAACTCGGTACCTACCGATTCGTAAGCGCGTAACTTACCACTAGACACAAGTGATCACTCCTGTCCGGAGGCTGTTACTGGCTTATTTAGATTCCACCACAGTACTCCCCCACCAGTGAGTCGGTGGATAGGCGAATGAACGATATATTTTATTTGTTGTTATGGCGAGCGTTGGAGTTGCTACTATTGCGTCAAGTGAGTCTGACGACTTTGCTGCGCCGAGTGGGATCGACGAATTTGCTGCGCCGAGTGGATCCGGCGACTTTTGCTGCGATGAATGGGTCCGGCGACTTTGCTGCGCCAAGTGAGTTTTGACGACTTTGCTTGCTCTTCTTGCAGGTAGATGGCGCCATGACACATCAGAAGATTTTGCGCTTTCTTTTCAGCCGAGGTCGCCAATATCGGCAGATTTGAACTCGGTACCTACCCGATTCGTAAGCGCGTAACTTACCACTAGACAAAAGTGATCTGGCTTATTTAGATTCCACCACACTGTAATGTTAGCAAAACGTGTCTGTCATTTGTGTCCTTTATTAAAGTCACGCACATTTGAAACTTTTTGGTTCAGTTTTATTGGATTTTTTTCTCAAATTATCAAAGAAAAATTGAAAAGTCCTTAAAAGTAGGCGAGTGTACTTTCTCTTGATTAAATTATTCACTGGAATTACGATTTTTATCGTGTACAGTAAATGTATAGTTTACTAAAATGAGCTCAGTGAATCATATTCATAGCTTAGATAATGTTTAAAAATAGGAATATTAAATCTAATATCTTAGAAAGTTTATTTTGGATATCTTAAAAAAGGTCCATTAAAAATGTTATAAAAAATTGTATTAATAATTAAAAATAAGTTGAAGAATCAAAAGTTCTATCATAAATTTGGGTAGAGTCATTATAAACGTAAATCCTTTTTGTATTTAACTTTAAAGTTTATCTTGGACCGTCTTAATCAGTTGAAGCATGGATTAAAAATTGCTGCGAATAGTTTTTATTTTCAATTCCCTTCGTATTTTGACAGTTCGTATCCATTGACAGTTAATGGTAGTATTCGGGTAAACTTGTATTCATTTTAACGAGTAAAACTTGTATATGTTTTTTAAGGAATTGAAGTAAAGCAATTCACAGTGGTACAATTCAGCATTTTATGGATTTATTTTATGTACTATAATATTAAAATTTAATTTTCATCTTCTTATAAAATGCTGTGTTTTTTAAAACAATTTCCAATCCACACAAAAGGGAGCCTTCAGATCAAAATGTAATATCGGACTTAGGATCAAATAAGTTGGGTTAAAATAGTTTGAACCATCCTCCTTTGCAATTCAGGAAGAAAATAAAGTTTCAAACAGAAATCAAACCGAAAAAAATTATAACCATTATATAGAGAGTCACAATAAGTTATAATCCGAATTAT
The DNA here is from genome assembly GCA_019973975.1 of Trichonephila clavata. Lineage (NCBI taxonomy): Eukaryota > Metazoa > Arthropoda > Arachnida > Araneae > Nephilidae > Trichonephila > Trichonephila clavata. The sequence goes on along the minus strand of BMAO01032401.1, from coordinate 103,080 downwards.
ACATTTGGAAATCTTAGCAGAAGTTTCATTATTAGATTCTTTTCTTTCCAGGTTATTAATTCTGTTTTTTAATTATATTTCAGAAACAACGATTCGAAGTTGTCATTCTTTCAAGTGAGTGAAAAATTCTTATTTCTTTAAAAAAAAATTACGTTCTTTTGAAATCTCTTCAGAAAATTTTTTAAAAAGAGTTTCCAAATATTCACTTTTGCATCATTTATAAAAGGGCAAGTTTTTCAAAACTTTCCATTGTGCCAGAAAATCGAAGAAAAATGAAAAAAATCCTCCAAAATGTTTCAAAAAATTCCAGAAAATAGTTTCTAGATATTTCCAAAAGTAAAAAAAAAAAAAAAAAAAAAAAAAATGCAGTAATAGTAAGAAAACAAACTCTGTGATGGCACGTGAACCTGGTTTTCTTTAGCATTCTGAAGATGAAAAAGCAAAACATTTTATCATTTTGTTCTCACGGGAATAAAATTTTCCTGTAGTTCAATTGTTGTCGTTTTCTTTCTACATTTTTACTGATATCGCAGTTATTTATTGTTCTTGTCATGTTAAACAACTTTTGTTTTCGGCTCTAAGTCTGGTAAAATTGAGACGGGGGAAAAACAGGAAGAAAAATATTAATGATTCAAGAAGTTCCTGGCATGAGGCCCAGGACGTGGCAGATCCCATTTCCTTGTCAGGATGATTAATTCCCGTATCTTTTAAAGGAAAGTTATGTATCACATTATAAATCAAAAACTGGAAACCTGAACTCTGAGAGCTGGGACCTATTTGTAATAATCAAGGCTTTATAACTGCTGATAAACAATGCAAAGAGCCTTAAGAAATTCGATTATGATATGCATTTGGAAACCACGCAACATTGTAGAAGACTCAGTCGCCTTAGTTTTGTTTCCACCGCATAATACCAAAAATGAAAGTGCAAAGGAAAAATAATTTATATTTTAAAAATTTTAACTTAATTCATACTGTGCTTCTTTTTAAGGAATGAAAAGAATGTTTCGGTACTGTAATGAACATCATTAAAACGTTACTAGAACTTAATGAAACACATTCCTGATTCTTTTTTCAGCGCATAAAATGCACCATTTTAACACTATCTTTTTTAATAAAAAGTCAAATATTTAGTTTTTCAAATATTTAAAAACAAAGTTTTTTTTTCGGTAATGTTTTAAAGAGTGGGATATAAGTAAGAACATATCTAAACCAGAGATTTCTTAGAAAGTTTTTCTTTAAGATGATAATTTAATCTTTAAGAATCTTTAAAATATGAATAGTTATTCTATTTTTCCCCCTGATATCATTTTTAATAAGTTGTGAGTGAAAACTATTCAAATAGGATTTTTAATCAAAAAAGGCTGTTTCCTTCGAAATTTGTATGCTTTATTTTTAAAAATTAAATTCGTATTTAAATTTACATATTTCAAATTTTCTCTTTACATTAATGGGGACATTTACTCTCTGACATATTATAAATCATTAAACCTATGTTACATTTAATAGAAATTCAGAGGCATCAATTTCATTATATTATTTTTAAGTTGCATATAGAAGTTAGACAGGAATGATAAAAATATATGATAGATACTAAGATTTGATATATATAGCTATTGCCAAATTGTTTAAATTTATAAGCGAATGGATTCTAATAAATACGACCGTTATATATTTTAATCTTCATCATTAAATTATTTGTTGGTGTAATATTTTTAGAAATACTCTATAAGATAAAATCTAAATGTTTTTTGCTAGTGAAAATTTAAATATTTTGCTCTGGATGGTACTATGATTTTAATATACGTTAAAAAAGCCACATTTAGGATATTGTATTTTTAATGAAGTTTGTATTGTATATCATAAATTCTGAAATCTGACATGAATTGAAACGTGAGTTTGTGCAGGTTGATAGTATTGATATTCCCTACTTTTTTAATAAAAAAAAATTAGATTCATTTATTTGTATAATCGAAAATTCATAGAATTATTGAAAATAATGAAATAGTAAGGTACTCAAGAACAACCTTTTTAAAGTTAAATCTATTAAAAATACAATCCAGTCATATAAAATTGCGTTGTTTGTATGAAGAACTGACGAGCACAAAAATAAGCATTAACCAAGCTAATTTCTCTCAGTTTTCGAGTAAAAAGTATTTTTTTAAAGAATTAATGTTATTTTAAAATAAAATTAACCTTATAATTTATTTAAGAAAATTAATGAATTTTCAAATAAGAGAATTATTAAAATTTTTAGTAAAAAAATTTATTTTTACTTAGTATAATTACGTAATTTTACTCAATGTTCGCAATAAACTGAAGATATTTTCATCGAAATTTTAAAAGACAAAATTTTGGATACACTAAGATCGACGTTGGCTTATATTTCCTGAAGAAATGGCTTAAACAGATGAATTGTAAGGGGTGTTACATGGATACAAGACATTAAATTCTCTTCAAAAGTGCCAGAAAAAGAGGAGGGGAAAAGCTTTGTTTAATTATAAGAATTTTTAGATAGAAGGGAGTGCGGGAGAGTAGGAAAAAATATGGAATGGAGATTTCGGTAAGACTATTTTTTGGAGAATACAGAGCGATATATAAGTTTTCAAATGTATAAACATATGAATTTTATGAAAAAAACTCATCCATTGAAACTCATCTCATTGAAACTCCATTGAACTCATTCAAAAACTCATCTACAGAATAGTGTCCAGGAGTTTATTACACAATACTCTGGTTATCAATTATTGATATATAATAGTAATACCACGACTGTATTAGTTGCTGAGATTAGTTTCAATCCAAACATTAATGATAAAAACAAAGGTAAAAGGAAGGATCTAAAAAGGTATATTTACAAATAAGTGTAAATAAATAATATTCCTTTAGAAAATTACAAGCAATTTATTTACTTATTCCTTGTTATTTCCATTTCAGTATAGTTATTGTTTTTATTTAAATGTATGAAAAACAAATATATTTCTCTCTTAGAGATAATCTTACAGTGTTCTTTCCAGTTCTTAGTGGATGTTTCAGGACACCAATGGGAAATAAAGATAATAATCACACAACTTCCCTAGTGAAAAATAATGCAGTATCGCACCAATTTTAATTTCAACTTTAGAACTCTCTTAAGATATTTTTAATAAGAAACCATTCTCCACGAAGTAACATGTGACGATGAATTTTACGATTCCTTTTTGTATTGAGATCTTTAATTCACAAAGAAGCCTTTAAAATTTAGCAACCAACGATTGTTAGCAGGTTTTAGAAAGGTCCATGCGACCTTACCATGAGAAAAGGCAGAAATAGGAAAGGATATGGCCACTCGATGATGAACTTTGTGTACCTCCTGATGAGGTTGTCATCGGAGAGGAGAAAGAGGGAGGAGGGGCCCTTGGCCCCTTCCGCTTGCTGCCCTCTCTTCTTGACCATCTCCCGGCCGCTCAGCTTCTGCTCATCGTCACGATCACAGGAGCGGCTGGCCGCCTCGGCCTGAAGGGCCCGCAACCTGAGGAGAGAAAGAGAATATTTCATATTCTTGTGACATAAATTACTTTTTTAACTCATACACTCAAATATAATACTTTTAAGAATTAATTATTTAAAAATACACAATTTTATTGAAATCCACATAACGAATTACATGATATTTGCACATATGTCATTTAGATTTAAGAAATTCTTATCTTGTAGATCCTCTGAGCTTATAGAAAAATGCAGCATGCATATGAGATTTTGAATAGTAATTCAAAAACCTATTTAAATAGTATATTGTTATTTTGTATGCATGATGTTAATCTCAACATGATACCAAAAACTTTCTGATGAAAACTTTCTGCATTACGAAATGACTAAAAATGATCACGAAATCATCGATAGATTCACAAAATTAGTAAATACACTGCTGGCCACCGTAAATGCAACACCAAGAAAGACAAGAGATAGCACAACAAAATTTATTTTGTAGATAACATGTTGACCAAGTATCAAATGATTAAATTTATAGACTTCTGTGAAGTGTGGTTCCTGCCAGAATCAGTACCCAGAGTAACCGCCATTGTTGGAGATCACCGCTGCCACACGCTTCGGCATTGATTCAAATAGACTTTGGATATGTTCTTGGGGTACAGCAGACCAAGCAGCTTCCACACGTTGCCAAAGTTGATCTGGTGTGGCAGCTGGGGGTGTAATCTGGGTCAATCGTTGAGCAACCATGGACCACATATTTTTATCGCCGAAAGATCCGGAGAGCAAGCCGGCCAGGGAAGCAATTCAATCTGGTGATTAACGAAGAACCTTTGGACAAAGAACTTGAAATCGTCGAAATCTCCAAGCCTTAGCGCTTTGAGGTGGCGCCGCAGGCGTGCGTGATGTGTGTCTGTGCTGAAATTCTAATCATTTGCATATCTCACCTCCGGGAATGCATGTTGTAAGTTTCATTTTATTTGCGTGCTTCCTTCAGGGTGTTGCATTTACGGTGGCCAGCAGTGTACATTGACGCTACACACTCTTTCTCATAGAACGAAGTCAAAACTGCATCACTTGTTTCTTAAAATATTTTTACCATATTCAGTTAAAACACACATAAAATAAGTTACAATAAAATAATTTTGCCATTCATAATGCAATGTGATTAATTTTTTAATCAGTAAAACAAAAAGAAACCAACACATATCTAATACTTTCAAACAAAATGTAAAGACAAGCTACATCTGAAACTCAAACTTTCCAATCTACCCGCCAAATATAATAGTGCTTCTTCGTTTACGAATCACGTGATGTGAATAATTTGGAATTGCTATATCTACTCACGTATCATCTTCGTCATTTGACCGGAGCTCTGAATGATAAGGTCCGTTGTAATAGCTCTAGACGCACGTTACGTTAATCACACCAAAGAGACCGTAAAAATTGTTAATTTTACTGACAAAAAGCAATTAGAAAATATTCCGAATTCAGTCAAACATGGGAACACATTGTTCTATTATTGTAAAGCTATCTATTTTGGAACAAACAGATTAAAATAAAATATTTGGGGAGAATTACCAAAATAAAAAACAAAACTACATGATAAAAGTAGTGTTTTATTGTACAAGCAAGATCACCGTTCACACTCACTTGTAAAAAGAGCAAGGGAGGGAAAATATTGTAAAGTTTCAGCTTAAGGAAATGGTATTAAATCTTAGGCACAAAATGGCGTATGAATTTGATTAAAAAAAAAACTAAAAATTTTAAACCAAACTTTACTAGCGCTTTTACATTTTCTTTTTAATATATATATACAGTGCACGAGAAGTTAACTTTACTATTACGAAAGTTTAACTTACAGAATTTTCAAAAAGTAAAGAGTGTAATCGAATTTCAATAGATTCTGCATTACTTAGTAACTAGTTTTAGTGTTATTTATTGATTTACATCAAACTAGTCTTTTTCAGTAGCGAAATAATAACAATATATGATGGCGGGTGTAGAGTGTTTTGTGGCACGGTCGAAGATATTAGTGAAATGACAATGATGCCTTTTCGGATAAATCATTATACATGCTGATTTTTATAAAGCACACAAATAGGCAGAAGGAAAATTTAATTTTAGGCAAAGTTTAGCTGTTTAAATGTGTTGATTTTTTATCACCTTGGTAACTTTATTCATCACAACATTCCCCAGAAGGAATCGATATCCTTGTGGAACGTTAATTTTATAAAGTTGAGCAGTTTCTTGAAACCTTGATGTAGGTAAATAGATTTATTTTGATAAAAACCTATTATTTCTGTTTTGTTCTAGAACCAAATTTAAAAATTAAGGAAATTGTTTCGTTGTTATTGAGTATAATAACTGAAAAATTTAAATAAGTGAAAAGACGACTAACAGACATTCACTGGCAAAAAAAAAATATTCTGTACAAGAACTGATGGAAGAGTAACAAAAACTAGAAAATAAATAACTTTCTGTTAAAAGTCTAGAATATATGTTTCTTTGCTGGTTTATCTCAAGGATTCGGAACACTGTTTTACATAGGCAATGGAGTATTTTTTTTCTAATGGGGACTGCGCATTGGTGTTTTAACCTTTGCAAACCTAGTACATTCCATAGAAGCTGGTATCACTTTTTAGCGCGGCACCATACAGGTGATAACAACTACTGCAAGTAATTTTGTCACCCAGTTTCCTCCCCAGAGGGAGACACATGAGTTCTTGACGATGCGAACCTGTACTAGGATTCAATCTTGCCGAGAGCCAAACAGACACTCCAGGGATCTTTTACATGCTGTATAATTATACGACATGGCCACTATCGATTTTCTGCATCATGAAAATCCTACAACTTGGGTCAGGGTCGAACCTGCAACTTTAGGTGAAGAAGGCCCAGTGACAAACCAACCACGCCAACCAGCCGGCATTACTTTTAAATTGAGTCGCACTGTGAAACAACATGGGGGCTATTGGCGACGGACCTTATACTTTTGAACCACGGTTATGTGACGAGAACAACTCCTGAGCTGGCATCCTCTCTACAAACTACAACACTACATCTACGGGAGGACTTTGAGAAACAACAGATTTAACGTGCATCAGTCTCTTTGCACTGCGAGTACTAAAATAGGATTCAACATCACATTGTTCTAACAGTTATTATGTAATTGTCTTTAAATCAACTATGGCAACAAATGAAGAAATATATTAAATATCTTCTGAGTTTTTTTTAAAAGTTGTGAAAATACCAGATTTTTAATTCGAATTAATTTAGAGCTTACAAAATACTAGATGTAAGATAGTTGAATCTCACATTCGTTTCTTAAAATTTTTTTAAAAGTGTAATATATTTATTATTAAAAAATATATATGAACTAAGATAATTACGAGATCTATATATTTTTGATTTAGTATTCTTTCGTCAAAATGATTTTCATGGATTGGCATATTTTTTTTTTTTGAGACTCTAGGTGTGCCAAAAGTATAACACAAGGCTTACAAACGTAAGTCAATACTCAATCAATAGTGGTAGGAAGTTATAAGTACAGGGATACAAGCACAGATGGGAAATCGAAAGATAAAAGAAACAAGACGGGATGCAAATACAATAAACACAGATCAAAATACAACATTGCTCACATGCAAAAACGGAGACATTCAGTAACTAAAATTATACAATGGTGAAGGTTTGGAAGCACATGTGTGATCAGAATAAAATTTTCAAAATACAAATGCGTAAAAGCATGCATACACACAAATACTTAAGAATATACACACAGACATATATATATATATATATATATATACGCACTTTAAAAAAACAGAGAGAGAGAGAGAGATACATACATACACAGTAAATGTTAGCAAACACACAAAAAAAATAATAAAATAGTAAAAAGAAAAAAAATTTAAATTTACAATCTAAACAATACGAGAAAAAATGCTATTAATATATGCACAAAACGATGTAAAAGATGACTTGCTCTGAACAAAGGCAGAGAAAGGAGGAGGCCACGCTATATTGTTTTATTGTAGGCTATTCATGAGAGTACGTCTTTCGGAAGAGAATTTAGCACAAGCAAATATTAGATGCTTGACATCCTGGACTGTGTCACTGGAGCAAGAACACTGGTCAGTAGGTGACAAATTGAAGCGCTTCAAATAGGCTTTAAAGTTTCCATGCCCAGTTAGAAACTGGGTAAGTATAAAATTAGGATGTGTGAAAGTGTTTAGCCTTTAAACGTCTCTGAATAGAAGGAATAAATTCCTTGGTGAAGAGCGCATTATTTGATATAATTTATTCCACTCAGAAATAATTTTTTCCTTAAAAATATTTTTATAATATGATTTAGGAATGCTCATAGGAGTCAAAATACTTAATTTTGTAGCTTCTTTTGCAAGCCAGTCAGCACGTTCATTGCCATAGAGATTCCCGTATGACCTCGAACAAAAGAAAAGGAAACTTTTTCACCTCTGGGGCTTCAAAGAAAATTGAGATCAATTTGCGTTTTAACAATCAGTTGATTTTGAGAATCAATGTTACTTAAAGCATATAAAGATGAAAGAGAATCACTGCAAATTAAAAAATCCGATGAAAGGTTTTCGTTTTTACAGATCCATGAAACTGCTTGAGCTATGCAAAGTAATTCAGCCTGAAACCACACTACATTCATCTCTTATTCTAAATTGGCAAGTTTCAATTTTAATAAAATCTTGGAAAATAGCAAAGGATTGGCATTGGCATATTGATTGACAGTTTTAAATATTTCAAAATTTCGTTTAGAGCATTGTTGCTTTTATTATTCTGTGGACCCAAATTTATTAGCGAGATGTGACAAATTTGATAACGAATTTTGTTAACTAGCTTTAAACTGTGTCAATAAATTTAAGCGCAGCCAGACGTTTAAGATAAGAAAGGAGGCTCTTTTGACATATAGGCTTCGTGGCATAAAAAAGAGAATTTCTCTGAATGTAGGACAGAGCGTTTCAAAGTGACTTTTGGGATCACAGGGACTTGGCGTCCATCCAAAGAAAGAGATAAGCCAATCATTTGTTAGTCTAATCAAGTGAATTATCGTGTTATTCCAATTTTGCGTCTGTTAAATTTAACGAGTAGTCTAATTTGTGAGAAAGATTTCCCAAGGGATACGGCTTCTAAAAAGCCATTTACGGCTCTGGTAAAATAAGAATCATTTACCAAAATGCGTATCCTTATGCAATTGAGTTTGTGTCTGTGTCAAATGGGAGAAATTCTTTTTTCTAAGTAGATCCACGTCTAACCTTTAATCTACTATAGCTGATCTTTTTCACTTGTAGGATTCCGCTAAAAGGTGTTTAGGTTCGAGTATAATATGTTTTGGTAATAATATAAATTATCTAAAAAAATGGAAGATTAAGTACTTATGTACTATCGCAACCGTATAGAAGACCTCAAATAAAACCGCCCAATTTCTAAAAACGGAATACGCTGAAGGGAATATGGAGTGCGTAGTCGAAAAATACTATGCGAAAAATAATAATTAATTATAAATAAATTATAATCAATAAAAGAAAAACAGCTAACTTGTATTATTTAATTTTATAGTTTTTATTTTATTATTCATACTAATTGTATACTATATCATTTGGATATTTATTATTATAATGATATAGTAATTATGTATAATCATATTATCAATTTTATTAACTTTTATTATTTAAGAATGCTGTAAATCACAGATTCACATTTTAGTATTTGAGCTTCCTATATTAACGAATAGTTAAGCCTAGAATGGCGGCAAGCAGATAAATATGAAACAAAGCACAGGGTGCCAATTCAGCGTCTTCGACACGTGCGAAATAGGGATTTGGAATAGGCCAATTTGGTGAATTATCTCGAAAGTTGGCATGGTTGCTACAGTACTTAAGTACCGAAGTTTTTCATGATTTAAAATACTCATGATAAACTGCTTTGAAAGATAAACATAAACGTAATTTTTTATTAAAAGTACCACTTTTTAAACTTATTATTTCATACAAAGATATGTTTTTCTTTCATAGTTAAGTACTTGACTTAAAAGAAAACAATTATCCTCTCACTTGAGCTTTGACGATCGATTGATTGCTAATTAACATATTTTTTGAAGCAACACGAGGGGTATTAAGGACGAACCTCATGATTTTGAACCATCGCCAAATAACGAACACAATGTCTGAGCTGGCAGTCTTCTCACGAAACTTTCACATCATGCTAGAGTGAGGACTGAACTCTGTTGAACGTATACTTATTAAATAAAATAAGTAATATTTGATTTCATAGGTAGCATTTTTTCTGTCACCTAAATCTTCTACAATAATATTTTTGAAAGCTTTAATTAATTTGAAAATGACTCCCTACTTTTGAATTTCTTTTTACCAAAACTGATTTTTGAATAACTTTTTGGGATTTTTATGTGAATTGTCAATTAATAAATAAAAAAAATGCTTAAAAGTTTTTTTTAAAAAAAATTTAGTATTTTTGAGAAACTGGAAGTATTGGAATGTTTAAGGACATTTAATCTAAGCGGTTAACGTTCTACAAAAAAATTCAAAAGTAGCAATTCACCCTTTATTTAAACAGGTTATAGAATTGAAAGAGTGGGAAAAATCTACCAAAATATAAGAAATTTTTTTAAATGCAAATAAATTGGATAAAAATATTAAAATATGCATAAAAAATACAACCTAAGTTTCGCCAAAATATGTATAAATAAAAAACGTTTTTCATCATTAACAAAATTTTTGCTTCATTTCATTGCTCATACGACAGACTTAAATTTTTATGCAAATATCTCTATTACTTTTTGAGATGTGTTAGAAGTGTGGAATCTTTTTATGAAAACCAAAGTTTTGGAAAAAATTGAAGTAAAAGGTTTACAACCGATTTGAGTACTTTAGAATTGTAAAATAGATTTTTCCTAAAGCACCTGGGAACAAATTATAATATGTTTAGGAAAAAAAAAGAAAAGTTTCTACTACATAAAAGAATTTTTTGTCAATGTGGTTGAACAATTAGGGTTTTCAACGTAACCGGATACCTTAATTATTGTGCGATCGTCAAATATCAAGCACACAACGCACGCAATAATAAATTGCGCGTGAAACTGTTCTGTAAAAACTAAGTGTGCGGATTATCTTTTGTTCTGCAACAGAGAGAGATGCATGTAATTGTACAAAAATAAAGTGATTTCTTACAGTTTATTGGTTGTAGGATTTTAATGTTTGAGTGCGAGATTTGAACTAAAACAACGCACTTGTTTTAATTTTCTATTTGTCGTAGTAGTTTCGACGTCTTATATTTTCTATTTATAGAATAGAACCGTTCACATCTTAATATATTTTTTTTATCGGGGAAGTAAGAAAAATGGCAAAAGTTTTTCTCTTTCTCCCTCTCTATTTCTCTCTATATATGAATATATAAATTTTGTCAGAATCTAGAAAATCCACAAATTTTAATCCTACACCGACGTATTTCTCATAAATATACAATGAATCTCCAAATAGGCTAATGGAACTCTATTGAAACTTTTTAGGGGCAATGGATGTCTTACAGAAGTATGATGAATATACTTTTTAAATAATATATGTAATCCAAATCATCCTTAATTATGGTACAGTTATTTAATTTTTCATGGATAAAGATATTTCTTGGCTAAGATCAAGAAAGAAGAAGAAAAAAAGATTTTTGGTTCCATAAAAGTTTAAAAAAAAAGGTTTAATAAACCAATACGAATTTTCCTCTGATTCCTTACCTTGATATCATATTTGTACACACACACAAGACCCTTTTATTTTTTATAAATTGGTATTTTGAACGTATTTTGAGTAAAACATCATTTTATTTCGAAGTTGTATTTAAAATATACGTGACTATTTTCCCCATAACTTATTTAAAATTATATGTGAAACCTAAAAAAAAGGTCGATTGAAAGATTTAAAAAAAATTAAGATCATCCTTTTTCTATTAAAAATTCCTAAGATTTTAAAAAATATCACATTATTATTCAACGTATTTTATTTTTTGTATTCATTAATGAATAAATATAGAATTAAAAAAAAATATACGCATATTAAAGTATCAAAATTTATGGGGCAATATGCAAATATACAGATGATAGTAGTGTAGTGAAATAAATTTAAACAATCAGACCTTTCATTTGTATTCCAATTTTTTTTATTTAAATAAAATTTAATCGGAGTAAAATGAACACTAGTTTAAATTGGTTGAGTTTAATGAAATTCATTCCAAATGAAGATCAAACATACAAGTGATAATTCCATCGGTACATCATAGCAGCATCACTCGCGCGCGCGCGATTTAAACTTAACTATAATAAGGTGAAAAGAAAGCTTTAAATTGAACTTGCATTAGTCAATAAGCGTTTCTCTGGCAAAATCAACTATCGAACTCCAAACTACAGGGACACGAATTCCGCGATTCTTTCTCCGAGGCACATTTGCATTTTAGACGAACATTTCTTAATTTTTGATACAATTGACTGAGAACATAGAAAAATTACAGTTACATGTAGAGAAATAAAGAGCAAGTTAACGAATGGGAAAGAAATCGTTAAAGACACAGAAAAATGTTAATAGCAAAAAAATATTTTGTTTAATGTGTAATGTGTATTCTAAAAAATGTTTGTGAAATATCTTCTCCAGCCATTTAATTCAAGTAGAAGTTACAAACGAAATTTGCATTAAAAACTAATTTTTTTTAGTTATTTTGATGAAAAAAATGTAACAAATAAATTTTTAAATTATTTTACGTAAAGTGTTGAAAATGCATTATACAAATAAGATAACGAAGTTTATAAGGAACAAGGAATACACAATATACAGACAATGAAGTATTTTTTTTAAGTGAGACAGTAATTTGCATTAAGCTTGAAGGGGGAGAAGAGCTCGTTGTTTTCTAAAAAGGCTCAAGGAGAAATTCATTCCATATTTCCAGCAAAGTTATATATTTTAATTAAAGAAAATTATTTACACGGTTTCAATATTGTGATTAGTCTAATTTTCGAGATGTAATATGTTTAGTCATTACGAAAAAATAGTTAGACAAATATGAAAATATATATTTTAACATAGTATTATTCTAAATAGATTATCTCCCCCCCCCCTATAAATGACAAATTGATGGAAATGCCCTTAATTTGGCAAAAAAAACGTTGACGAGTTGTCATTTTACACATCATCCTTGCAATTATGCAGTTTCAATTATATAAAATACCATTATATATAACTTTATACGAAAAAATTCAATAATAATTAGTACCTTGGGTAAATTGTGTTCCTTTTATGTAATTAAATCTACTTTTAGATAAGCAGTTGCTTAAGTGAACATTAAAAAAAATGCATTCATTTCCTAAAAGTGTGGAGTATATGTATCTTTCTTTTTCCCACTGTAGTTGGGGGGGGGGAATTCTCCCTCTGCCTTTATTCTTCATAAATTCAGGTAATTAGTTTCAAAGAGACTATAGCGTTAAATTTTTACGCGTCCGCTATAACGTGAAATTTTTATGATAGAATTTGATCACAAATTTTGAAAATTCTTCCTTAAGAAAAATTTTAAGTTGTTCACTGCAAAAGGCCCTTTTCTGAGAAAACGTGGGTCACTAGGTGATTTTGAACTACTTGTAATTTTCATAAAACATTTATAACAGTTTACAAATAATTTAAAAATATCTAGCAAAATTTTCTCCTACTGTGCTCATAACTTAAATCTGATTTCTAGTTTTGAAAGCCTTTTCAAGAATTTTGCAATCACGACGTTGCAACAAAAGCGTCAAGCCTTTTTTACTAAATCTTCAAAACAATCTCTTATTATTTCTTTTGATAACAAAACTTTCATTTTTCTTGCTTTTCATCACTGATTCCTCCTAACAGCACCATTTTTCAGATTTTTATCAATAAATGGTTGACTAATCTAAACAGTTGCTTAAAAAAATTAACGGATATTTGGTTCATGAATAACATGCCATTTTATACGGAAAATTTTCCAAGATGTGATTAGATATTACGACAAAAATTTACTAGAGGTAGTTCAGAGATGAGAACAATTTGTTCTTGATTTCTTATATTATTTTTAATACCACAGAAATCATTAATTAAAAATGGAAATTAAAATATCTAACGAACAGCAAAATCTTGCCGTAGTAGAGGGAATTGCAAGAGTTGATTAAAAAATACCATCTACACTCATGTCCATTTTTATTAATTTTATCTTAAGAAAATATTAAGAAATGGTTTGTAATATACACTCATGTCCATAAATTAAGGATAATGAAGTTCAGGCAAAGAAAGAGACAGTAACAAAACAAATTTGACTTATTTGTAAACTCTATTTATTAAACAAAAGGTAAAGAGCAAAAAAAAAGATGCTATATGTTTGACATAATTAATAAAAATTGCGATTTTTACTCCCTGGAGCAAATTTCAAAAAAGAACCTATTTATAAAAAACAGTATAACATGGTTAGTATGATGGTTAATACGGAGTGTGTCTCCCGGACGATGAAATACAAGCCTTACAACGCCTACGCATGCTGAGTATCAAATTATCAATCTGATCTTGGGGAATACTACACCACTCATCAAGCAATGCCCTCCGAAGCTCCGGTAAACAGGTGGGAGGGGGTTGACGGGCTGCAATTCGTCGGCCAAGCATATCCCACACATGCTCTATTGGGTTCAAGTCCGGTGAGTATGCTGGACGGGTGATATCCTCCGATTGAATGCATTCGTCTACAATGTTTGCACGGCGAGGACGGGCGTTGTCATCCATAAACAGAAATTCAGCACCCATGGCGCCCCGAAACAAACGTACATGTTGTTCCAGAATGACATCCCGATAGATGTGGCTTGACATCGTTACACTCTGAACATGCAGGTCAGTTCTGGAACCAAGAATAATTCCTCCTCAAACGAGCCATCCTGCACCACCGTAACGGTGTCGTTCAATGGTGTTCTCTTGGTGGTACCGAGTACCTGGCGCTCTCCATATGAAAGTCCGGCGAGAATCAGACTACAAACTAAACCTGGACTCGTCGGAAAACATCACACAAGACCACTGTTGCGGTGCCCCCAATGCATGCTCTCTACTACAGGTTAATCGCAGGCGACAGCGAGTCTCGGTAATGGGAACACATCTGACAGGCCTATGAGCATATAGACCAATGTGCCCTAAGCGTCTGTACACGGTCTGCCTTGAAACTGTCGCACCGGTAGCTGAAAAGAGCCGACGAGATAGGTCTGATGCTGTGCTCAGTCTGTTTCTTTTGGCAGTAACTGCCAAATACCGGTCCTCATTCGGCGTTGTAACTCGGGGGCGACCTGTGCTATAACATCTACTCACATTACCATCATCTTGGAATCGTTGCCAAAGCCTGGAGATGACACTCTGGGCGATTCCAAATTCCTCGGATACTTCCAGCTGGGTACGTCTACATTCTAGTCGTCCGATAATTCTCCCACGTAAAAAATCATCCAAATGCTTCCTTTGTGCCATAACTTTGCGGTTATTACACTGAAAGGCTTTTAAAGCGCTTGAGCACACTTTTACTTCTTTGCCACCATTCCTTATATACCCCTCTCTTACACTCTCGTCATTGTGATGTACTATCCGCTTCATCTGGTGGTTTCCTGTAATTTGCATATTCTTCAAGATGTGTGTGATAATTCTACAGGTGAAATTTTTATTTTAGAGTTCAATTTCTGTGTGATTCTGAATTATCTTTAATTTATGGACATGAGTGTATATATATATATATATATATATATATATAAATCAAGTCTTTCTTGAAGTCACAAATATCATCAAAGTGCACTAATGTTGTTGATCTCTTCAAAAAGATGTTAAAAAAATGACTTACGTTTGCCATGGAAGATGTCTTACAAATCTCTAGTGTCAGAGGGAAAAAAGCTCGATGAAATTACTAATTAAAAATCGAGTTTCTAAAGTAATCTTAGGAATTACTTTTTTCAGTTTAGTTGAATTTGAATTTTATTTAAAACATATAAAATTAAAGATTCACAAACAAAAATATGTTGTATCTAAAAACTTATTTTTGTTTAAAATTTGCAAAATCTGAAGACCGACGACCAATTTTTAGGTTTCTCGCGAATAAGAAACGGATTTTTAAGATAAAAAAATAGCTTTATAGAGGGGCTGGGGTAAACGTTAAATCTATCTAAATTCAAAGTCTTCCCTTTATTGAGGCGCGGAGGGCTACGTTAGCCTAGTGATCAAGGTAACAGACTCGTGGTCGGCGTGTCATGAGTTTGAACCTAGCACCACTGATGACCCATCGTGCAGAGGGAGCTGATGTACATTAAATATGTCGAGGCTCAAACGTCCTCCCGTTGGCGTGGTAGGCAAGTTAGGAGAGATGGATGCCTGCCAGGTGTTGCCGTCGTCACTTGACCATGGTTGGAAATAAAGAAGTCCTTCGCCAAAAGCCCTCCAGTATATATATATATAGTTGGAAAGTACTTCTTTAATATTCACTCACTCACTGACTTATTGTGGTGTGGAAGTTTAAAGAGTAGGGTGATAAAACTCAGGAATCCTCCTCATCACTTAACCGTCTTAAATTACGCGAGATCCATTTATTTTTCTTTAAAACGTGAAGTAAATAACAAATCACTTGACATACAAATCTTTCGTGATACTTAATCAGTGTTAAAGAATGTATTGAATTAGTAATTCTGTATTTGAAACCCTTTTTTACATAAAGAACATATGATTTTGCATGGTACAACTTTAAAACATTCTTTTTTGTGTGTTTAAGTATGACAGAAATAAATATTTTTAAATGGGGATCATCAAAATTAAGATTTTTACTTATTCCTATTGATATATTGGTAGATTTCTAATTTCAGGGATGCGTGAAAAGAAGGAATAACTTCCACTTGATGCAGAAAATAGAACGTGCTTGTATCACATTTTCATTCCCAAATTCCATATTTTTGTTCATTAAATACGAACGTTTCGCTTTGAGCAAAAGTTAATTTGTCACGAAACGTAAGTGAAGAAAAAGAAATAAATAAAAAAAGAAGAATGTCAAATCGATGAATTATTATTTAATTACTTATATCTTCAAGAAAAATGGTACAAATGGTTCGGATATCAGAGTAACTCATTAGAATTTAAATACTTATAATTTTTCGTTCCTTGAAAAGTAGATTGCTTAGTTCCAGCTTTCCTTTTTTTATGGCTACAATAATGCTTAACTTGTGTCTGATTTGGACTGAGTGAAGCGGCTGCGGTGGCCGAGTGGTCTAGTCATCAGATTAGGGCTAGCATGTCATGGGTTAGATCCTAGTACTACTAAAGATCCGCCGTGTAGGGCACGATGCACATTAAATCTGTCGAGAGCTCAAACGTCCTCCCGTTGGTGTTGTGTGGTAGTTAGGAGAGGGGAGTGCCAGCTCAGGTGTCGTCCACGTCAATTGACCATGGTTCAAAATTACGTGAACCGTCGCCAAAAGCCCTGGTGTTGCTAATCAGTGCGACGTTAATATTCTCTCACTCACTCACTCACTCGGTTGAGTGAATATTTATTAGTGTTGCACCACAAAGCAACATGAGGGATACTGACAACAGACCTCGTAATTTTGAACCACAGTCAAGTGACGAGGACGACCTGAGCTGGCACCCTACTCTCCTAATTTCCCCACCACGCCAACGTGATGACTTTAGTCACGACGGATTTAAAATGCATCTGCTTTTCTGCACGGTGCATCTAGAGAGCTCGAACTCATAACAACCAGGCTACGAGTTCTTGACGAGTCTACTTCGGCTACATCAGATTTCGGAGGGCTTGTAATCTCTGTAGATTACTGAAACTCAGTGGCGCAGCAACCCATGGGAGCCAAGGCCTGCTGTGATCATCTCAATTTTCCTGCCCTTGGCCACTGAAGTGCATAAGCAGACATTCTGGTCAGGTGGTCAGTCTGACGCGAAACCCACAGTGTTTAGTTTCCAAGCAAGCTTGGCACTCATTTATCGACTCTGAAGGATGAAAGGCCGAGTCGAACTTGCCCATCCCGGGGTTTCTATGTAGATTAATGGATGATTTATATAGCTTATTAACATCACATTTAGATGAAAAACTTGGGTTGTTAGCAACATAAATTTGAGAATCACGGTAAAGCGATGAGAATGACCGCACACAACTCAGCTAGTACCTAACTTACTTAATTTTTATGTCCCTACTGTATGAGGATATTGATTCCAGATAAATCATGTGTCTGTTAATTGATCTACATAATTGGTCTTTAATACAACTAGGACTTGAACAAGCGGCTCTACTGAAACAGCGCCATGATCTCGAGTTAATCACTTGTGACATAACCCCTCAACAACTATGGACATCTTCACCACAGAAGAAGAAGCTTTCAGAGACGAACTTTCGTTTATTTAAAAACATTTAAAAATAAAAAATAATTAATTTATTTAGATCATTTTAAAAATAAAATTTTAAATTGTTTTGATAGAAAAATTATTTGAAAAGGAAGAGGTATTTTCCTTAGCAGAACTTGGAAAATTAAGTCTCCAATGTTAAAATGGAATTTTTAAACTGGGTAAGATTTGATAGCTACTTTTTTTTGAACCAAATAACGATTATGTTCGAATTAAGAAAATTATAGATTATTATTTTTGCTGAAATTTATTGAAGACTACATATAAAAATGTTTGATGCTTGACAAACCTAGCAACCTGTTTATAGTTTTAAAAGGTAGATGCAAGAAATCTTCAAAAATAAAGCAAAGAGTTAGAGAAGTATTATAATTAATATTAGCTTTTAAAACACGAGTTGTGAAATTCAAAATATTTTATCTATTTTTGAGCTCTCATTTGAAATCAAGTCAAATGAATTAATAGAATACGACCATCTCGTCTTTATGCATAAATGCTCTTTCTTTAATTGTGAATTTTATTATTTTAGTTAGATGGCGACGTCATATGACTGCCGCAGAAGATTGAGATGCGTATTAGTTAAAAGCAACTTTTGATTCGGAATTGAAAGAGTCAACCTGGGGCCGAAATAGCTGAATGGTGGCCGCAAACTCGTAGTCGACGTTGTTTTTGAGAGTTTTTGGGTTCTTTGAAGGCAGCTGTGCAAAAAGTGAGAGAGTGAGAGTTATTTTAGCACTATAAAACTGCACAAGGGCTATTGGTGACGGACCATGTGATTTTGGACCATGATCAAGTGACGTGGATGACACCTGAGCTGGTATCCCCTTTTCATAATTCCCACACCACACCAATGACAGGATGTTTGAGCTCTCGACAGCTTTAACGTACATCGGCCCCCTCTGCACTGTGGGTCTTCAGCGATATAAGGCTCGAACTCATAACCTGCCAGTCACGAGACCATGACTTTGACCACTAGGCTACCGCGGCCACATGTGCGTGCTAAAAGACTTATGAAAGATAAATCTGTCGAGGCTAAGAGCCTTGACGTGGAGCGAAAGTGTACACTTCGTTTTGAGTCGCTTAAATGAGTTTCAAGTAAAATTCGTCGCCATTGGCCCTTGTGTTGCTTCAGATTGCGTAATGACTAGACAAAGAAAGCAAAATAGTACAATTAGACAATGAAATAAACAGGTCGTATTTAGTTAAAGGGAATTTGAATGTAAAGGGGTGATAATAGTTCTCCATATCCAATAAAAACAACACGGATTTTATTGAAATATTACTCACAACTCAGTTAAACATAACATTCAATTTAATTAATTTACCGAGGAAAAATTCCATTCAATTAATTTAACTATTAATTAAATAAACTTCTTTTATGAACAGTACTTCCCAATATATTTCCCCCAGTTTTCTTCTTTTAGTAAATATTTAATAAAATATGATTTGTCTTTTTTGATGCATCCATTAAGTCTCGTGAAAAACTTAATGAATGTAATAGACTTTTTTTATTCTATATATTTAATATTTACTATCTACATGGCTCTAAACTTAAACGATATTACTAAAACTTAACCGAGTTTGGAGAAGCTCCATTGAGATTAATTGCCAATTGGATTAAATCTCAAAGTCTGCAAACAAATGCAGGAAATTTTGTTAACGTCAAAACAACGTTAACTCAATTCTTATAGTAATTGAATCAACTGGTAAAGCAAATATCTAATTGCTATAGCGCTCCACGCGTGACACGGTTTTTAGCTCAGCGCGAAGGCGCACCACTCTGGTTAATTAAACTGCTTTTGTAAAAGCATTGGAGCTGTTAGAAGACGCACTTTATCGACTTGGGTGTGCTAGAAAAGTATGTGCATTGAAACAAGCAAATTCGCTTTGTTATCAAGCCCATAGCAAACTCGCTTTATTAATGAGTACTCAAGTGGGATTTGTTAAGGGCATTATCAAGAGCAGACGAGGGACGTGACACAAATATTTAGAGAACAGCTCTCCCATGCTTTTCATTAATGAACGAAATTTCAATTTGTAACGATAGCTATTGATTGACACAAAATAAATGTGTTTCTTGGAAATCAGGTTGTTCCTTCTTATTCCACCCAATCAACGGTTTCAGATCGAGGCCCACGAAGGTCATCGTGGCCGTGGGCTAGTCGTTAGCCGCAGCTTTGAACACCAAGTGGGTGACGGTACGTTTTGGCTCCATTATACTCAAATTTTGAGGAAGAGCACACTAGGGGATGGTCAGGAGGCCTCCCACCTCTCTTCTCCTTCCAGAAACCTTTCGAGAAGCTTTTTGGCTCGATGAATATTTAAAGTGCTCCCTGCCATACAAGCACTATACATTTACTAACATCTATGTCTTCTCCGGGATTCAAACCTAGGCTCTGTGGCACAGCAGTTAGCGTCACTAATTTTTATACTGTCTGGGTGGCATAGAAATCGCTGAGAGATTTATTGACTGCTTATTAATGTCACATTTAGGAATATTACGAGGGCTATTGGCGAAGGTTCTCCCAATACTGGATAAAAAAAGTGGCTTACATTTAATCCCAGAAAGTCTTTTTTAGTAGAGAGAGTTCTAATTTCCTTATAACTATCCCATACACTTTCCCTTCGGTATAGTGTGGTAGTTAGGAGAAGGGGGCCAGCTCAGGTGTCGTCCTCTTCCCTTGACCATGGTTCAAAATGACGAGGTCCGTCGCCAAAAGCCATAGAGTATCTGAACAGTACGACGTTAATATTCCTCCACTCACTCCCTCCCTAGAATTTGTATCAAAAGCTTTATCTGTTTTTAAAATGTTTATTATGAGTTTTACAACTCCGATGGTTCAAAAATTGAACACTTTTAAGTGAGAGATTGAGTGAATATTAATGTCGCACTGTTCAGCTACACGAGGGCTTTTGGTGACGGACCTCGTCATTTTTAACCATAGTCAAGTGACGAGGACGACACCTTAGCTAGCACCCCTCTCCTAACTACTACACTATACCACACCAACGGAATAACATTTGAGCTCTCAACAGATTTAACGTGCATTGCTCCCCTACACGGCGTGTCTTCAGTGGTACTGGGCTCGAACTCATGACATGCCTTCCCCGAGTTCGATACCTTGACCACTTGGTTACCGCGGCCCCTTATCACTTTTAAACCCTCCAGTAAAACTATTCATTAGAGTAAAGGATATTTTAACCACTTAACTGGTTTGCCCGTACATTATACGGGCATTGAAATTTTCTTCTTCTTATCACTGATTTGCATATATCTTTAATTCCTGCAGTGAGATAATTAGTGCTAATGTCTTTTAGAGATGCAGTTTGTGTACGGTGCTGAAATGATTCTCATCCGGGATTTTCTGTATGGTGAAGGTAGGAATTTAGATTCTTGAAAATATTCGATTAAGAATAGGATTTGGGGAAAGGCAATGTGCAATTTGTTGCTTGAGAAGAAATGCAAATGAAAAAATAATCCAAGAAGCCGATATTATTTCTGTCTCCATTGTAATATAACACTTAGTATTACCATATTAGTAGCCTTTTGTGTGCATATAAATAAGAAAACTCTCACAAAATCCTCAACCGTTTGAAGAACAGGTACCGACATGAAAGTTAATTTGTAAGTATGAGAGAAATTCTTTTAATATATAAGAAACTTTTATTCATAGCATGCAGAGTGTACTTATAAAAAAACATTTAGGGAATTTTGTGTTCCACAATTATAAAACAAAAAATAGTGTGAAAACTTTAAAGTTGAAAATTAAAATAAAATGCTTCCATTTTTACATTTTGTTAAGTGTTATGTTTTGTTATATGCAATAAAAATGTCTTTTATTGGAAACTATTAGGCAAAAAAATCGACAGCTTAAGGGTTTAAAAAGTTTTCTTTCTGAGTCAATACATTCTCATTTCTGGGACTGTACATTTTTATATTATCCTCATATATATTAAGGATCTTTTAAAAGTCAAACTCTAGATTCAACGTAATTTATGCAAGGTAATACTATTTAATATTAATGCTTGTTATCCTCCTACAATTTATCAACGGCATAATTGCTCTTCACGTCGTGATCGCAGCTGTTTGAGACGCCTATGCTATTAATAATTCTGCCCACCCCCCTCCCCTGCGTTTTCCTTATGTATTATATTTATCATATTTTCTATCAGAATAAAAGTTGGATGATAAAGGGATACATGGAGTGATAGGAAATAATGTCGAACACAAAACAATAAAATATTAAAAAGAGAACAATGAAACAAATTGTAATTGAGTAGTACCCCAAAGCACATACAATTTTAAAACTTTATTTTAACTGAAGTAACAAAATAATTTTACATTTCTTATTCTCTTTAAATTCAATATTAAACTTCATGTAATCAAAATGAAACGATGCAAAAGAGTATCAATTTTCTTCATGATCGATATTTGAGCAAATTGAATAATATAGTTATTTGAGCACAGTTTTCATTCCCACTCACTCTCTCCCGTCTCATTTTGCTTTAATATTTTCTTTTTTGTTACCCATGGTTTCAAAATCCAAAGGTGTTTAGCACAAGAATTTAATTTGCATAAATATCTGTGGAAGAAACTTTTAATGAACCTGACCTATGAAACTAAATTTCGTTATTTTTTCTATGGTTTTATGTGCGTGTGTTCACTGCCCAAGTCTGCTGTTTTATTGAATTTGTAGATTCTTACACTACAATGTTTGAGGTATTATTTTTTTGCATAATAAAGAGCTCAAATATTAGTTCATTTAAAGTAATATTGCTTTCTATCTACTAGGAAGATAGTGGCGATGGACTTCATAATTCCTATATCAGAACACATTTAAGAAATACCTTTCATCTAAATTACTCCTCACCACATCACAGGATTTGATGCTTAGTTGAGTTTAACAAACGTTATCCTTATTCTTCAATACGATGTTTTTGCTGGAACTACGTGTCTATTTGTATGTCATGGATCTCGTGACTAAGGTCAAGGAGTTCGATCATCCTGGCCCACAGCATAAGTAAAATTAATGCCACATCTAAAATATTCATTTTACATCAGGGACAATTATTCTTTTATTCTAAATAGGTTTTTCGTTTTATTATTCTACAAATAAGATGTGTCCTTTAAAAATTCTTCTGTAAATAAAATGTATGTCTCATGAATAGACGCCTTGCAAATTAAGTCCACGCAGTGATTTTACGGTTATGAGAAGAGCTTTGAGGGGTGATACAGCTCAATAGAACAATTTGATTTGTTTAGGAATATATATGGATGGGAATAATATGTTGAGGTAAAAATACAAAAAAATGTGTTAAATGAGGGGGAAAAAACGTTTACTTACAATACACATCATCTCAAACTGTTTCTTTGCAATAAAATGAATTATTTGTAATTTATTTACAATTCAGTATTGTTGCAACTGTTTACAATTGCAAAATATTTGCAAAAATTTACAATTGCAAAATATTTGCAAAAGTTTACAAGAGCTTACACAAATGCAAAGTGCTTTCAATAGATGACCCAAATTGAGACCATCAATAGTAATACATGCTAAGAGAAAATAAGAGGTCGGCGAACAGTTCCAAAGCTGCCAGGTATTCAACTCACGCTTGTACCCCCCAATGTATTGTCGAGCGACGAGATCCTCGACTGAGTGATTCGGAGTCTCGTAAATGATGGCCTTCTGATGATTCCATAAGAAGTAGTCGATGCCCCCTCGGAAGGGTCTACAACGCTCGATCTATCATCGTGCAAAACTGGCATCAATATAACTTGGGACAACTACTTCGAAATAAGTCAGAACACTCCATCCTGCTAAAACCAAATTTGATTAAGAACGACATGTTTTTCGTAATAAAATTTGGTCTTCTCATTCAGAAAAGTACGATAATTTGTCAATGCGTCGCGTTGGTAGAATATATGGGCCTATATATGAGGAAATCGTTCTCAATAACCACTCAAACATTTACAGAGAAGTATTTTTAGAATTGATGTAGACATGTAACGTATGGTGTGGATCTTTTTTTGCCTACACATGTGTTTTATGTCCATTGAAAACACCTTTCAGTGTTATAGTCGCCTCATCTGTGAATTATACATAGACTGGGAAATCCGGCCACAACGAGCACTGCTGCAAAATGATAAAGTTTTTCACTTTGAGGGTAATGACTTGTTTACAAAACTTGGACTCTTTGAATGTTGAGTGGGTGTAAACGATCTTCATTTAAATCTCTATGGATGTTGAATTGACTTACATGTACACGGCATTCAGTAGCTCTCGCATTTGTGTGGATTTTTTAATCTGCAATGTTCAATATGTCTATGCTTCGACGTTATACAGTTCTGAGTATAGTCTTTGAGTCAAAACTGGTGATGAGAGAACCGTTTGCTCCGATCGCAAAATTTATGGAATATTGATTTCTTGTTACAGGGGCTTCTGAAGGCTATTATTTACAAGATTTCAGTTGACCCGATTTAGGACCTCATTACTTAACTATCCATTGAAAGTTTGCTAAAAAGCACTCTGCGGTGACAAAAATAACTAATTTTTTGGGTGTCATTTTTTGTGTGTTCATGCCTTAACGCGTCAGTTCTTAACAAAGAAAAAAATATGTCTCGGAACTTCTCATCAAAATTTGTCCCATGATCGCAGAACCACCCAGTGTCATTTAATCCAGAATAAATAAAATTCGATTTTCTCCATTTTTTTGTAAAATAATAATGTGTCTTAACCATTTTGCTTTAAAATAATGTATCGGGTAGACAAAAATAAAGAAATATCAAACAGAATTGAGTTTTTGTATCAATATTTTTAGGAGTTAGTTCTCAGAAAATCTTTCTAATATTTAGACTGCTTTCGAAAAAAAAAGGATTCAAATTCCGTACACTTTTCATAAAAAAATGCTCCAAAATTCAAATTAGACTCAATTATTGTTGTCCATGCATATCGACACTCAGTTTATTTTAATTCTAATTTCTGTTTTAATCAGTCCATTTAATACAAATTCATTTCATATTTTCTATATTATAATTTATAAGTGAATTTTTAATTTTACAAGCTAAGAATGCGCAAATGTAGAAAGTTTTTAAAGTTTGAAACGTAGCATATGATCGACCGGTTTAAATAATTAGAGTCAAATGAATATTGGGATATTTTTCCTATGACTGAATGATTGATTATTTAGGTCACACTTCGATACACGAGGGGTATTAGTAACATATCGTGTAATTTTTAACCTCATTCTGGTGACGAGGATGAATCTGAACTGATACCTTACCCGCTAAATGTCCACAACGCTCTAACTTGAGTTTTGAACATTTTTACATGGCGGATTTTCAGTGGCACCAGTGAGTGAGTGAATATTAACGTCCCACTGTTCAGCTACACAAGGGCTTTTGGGAACGGTCCACGTAATTTTGAACCATGGTCAATTGACGTGGACGACACCTGAGCTGGCACTCCCCTCTCCTAACTACCACACCACACCAACGGGAGGACGTTTGAGCTCTCGACAGATTTAACGTGCATCGTTCCCCTACACGGCGGGTCTTCAGTGGTACTGGGATCGAACTCATGACATGCTAGCCACGATCCGATGCCTAGACCACTTGGCTACCGCGGCCACTTCAGTGGCACCAGAACTGGAACCCAAAATGTGACAGAAGTAATGCTCTCCACGAGACTACCCTGGCTTCTTTTATTTAAAAATGTGTTCTGTTCTTAGCTTAGATCTGATTTTTGGTATCAAATTAAAAGCTTTAATTAGTGGTCGCTTACTTATATATTTGTCCAATAATACTGAAATTTATAGGAAATTTCACTCTCAGCCGCAGAGTAATTAAAATATAAAGTACACAGACAATTGGATCTTGGGTGATTCTGAATTAAGTAATTAATTACGTAATTAGCGATAAGAGTCTCGCGCTTCTCTCGTTCCCAGATAAAATATTTATTCCCTCATCATTCATTTATTAAATGGTGAGCAGAATGGCCCACGACACTCTCCCAAACGAATGTCTAGTGTAATAACGAACCCACTTCATCGATTAGAGTGTCTGGACAAGTCAATGACCAGGTCACATTTCGAGATTATTACTTGACACAGTGATTGGACGGTGTTGAGTTTGCATCGTAGAACAGCTGAATGTTCGAAGAGGGGCCTTGTCACTTCGAAAAGTAAAAACTGCGACTGTAAAAAATACCACAATCATTTTTAAGGAAATGAATTGTACATAAAAATTGGCTTAAATGATCACTCGGGAAAAATGTTACTTAAAAACAACTAGGCTGCTTTTCTTTATATTTACAAGCCATAACAAATATTTAGATCGAGAAATATCAACATCCAAACTCTTGTAATTCTCACTGCATACTCTGTTACAATGAATCATATTGCCAAAACGAAGTTATTTGAAGTTTTAGTAATTCCTCTTTAAAATTCCACATCGACTTTTCCCGACTATTTTCAAAGTTAGCTAAATTTAAAGTTTAACAACACTCCTTATGTGTCTTTTCGTGAAAAAATCATTTAGCTCTTATGATTTCTGTTATCTTGTTATTGATGTTTAAGCATGATCAGTGGCGCACACAAGGGGGGAGTAGTGGGGATCTGGACCCCCTTCCCCTTGATTTTTTTCCGATTGATTTTTCTTCTATGTATATAGTACGTAAAAATTAATTATTTGTTTTTAAGAGTTAATTTTATTAATTAACGCTAATTATTCATTTATTAATTGATTTTTTACTGTTGTTTCCGAAAATTGACAAAATTAAAAGAATATGTTGGGTGGCGTATTGAAGCATGGTACGGGAACAGTGGACTTTCGACCTTGGACCCACCCTTGAAAAATTCCTGTGTGCGCTACTGAGCATGATAGATGATGATGGAATGCTCCTCCTTGAAGCTGCACGAGGTTTGGGTAAGGACTTCGCCCTTTTGAGCCCCAGTCACTTACCGGAAAATGGGAGTGAGTGAGTGAATATTACCGTCCCACTGTTCAGCTACTCGAGGGCTTTTGGCAACGGACCTCGTCATTTTGAACCACGAGGACGACACCTGAGCTGGCACCCTCCTCTCCTAACTACCACACCACACCAATGGGAGGACGTTTGAACTCTTGACAGATGTAACGAGTAATGCTCTCCAAAACGTCGTGTCTTCATCGGTACAAAGTTCGAACTCATGACACGCCGGCCACGAGTTCGTTATTTTGACCTCTACAATACCGCACCCATACCGGAGAATGGAAAGGAAAACACCTAAGCAGGCACACTAAGCTTCCACTCTCTGCCAACGTGAGGAATTTGAGCCTCAACAGCTTTTATTTGAACTCAACATCAACCCCCAACACGGTGGGTTGGCAGTGGCATTTAGAGTCGGATAATGAGAATGATCGAAAAGTTTATTTAGAGTAACAAAGAATGTTTCGGTTTTTGAAGGGAAAAAAACCAATGAAATAATTCAGTGAAGCAAAAAAAAAGAAGAGTAAAATAAGAATGATTTGCGAAAGGAAATATATTGTTACGTAGATCGGGATTCGAGGACTTTATGCAAAATCAGATGTAAACAACAAGACAGTTCTTTAAGAGCGATGAGTATTTATTGGCGTAAATCAATACTTAAAAATACAAGATCCAACTGCAAAATTCGCAGAATAAATATCAGAAGGATTTCACACCTTCAACAGCACTTAGACACAATTATCAGTATCTAAAAATACACGTATATATAAACTTATTCACAAGCACAGCCAAGCTAATCACGATCAAGGCAAGTTTATTAATCTCTAGTCACAACCAGACTGACTGTTACGGAGAGTATCGCTCTATGTCGAAACTTCGAGAAAGATGCGCTCGCGTCATAGATTGTGTAATTAGTGGATTTCTCCACAAATTTCTAGAAGAATCCAGAGGGTCCCGAACTCGCCAACATAGTCGCCAAAGTCGCCAAATAGGTCACCAACTTGGTCGCCAAAAATGATGCCAGCTTGGCTCTATCGCCAATATTTTGCCAAGTTCCCATTGAATCACCATTATAACGTAAGGGACGGCATTGCTTGTGAATATTACAATTTTAACATAAAATAAATATAGCAGAGAGTAATATAAATGCATTGCACATCCAAATACAAATTTTTTACATTATTTTATACAAAATTCGTAACAATATATTTTACAGACCTTAGAGATAGAAATCATTTAACTCAGTGCTTCTCAAACTTTCAATATTTGTGACCCAATTACCAATCATAATTTTCATCGCACCCCTCCTTTAATCCAATAACAGTGTATTGAATGCAATAATAATGTACTTTCACACTAAAGTTAGAATACAACCTTGATTATAAACCGTAGAAATTATCAAGGTAGCTATTACACATTGTACATGTTCTTTTTAAATTATTGATATTTTAAGTAAGTTACTTCTAAGTAATAGGATACGTATATTATGTTGCATGTCCTTTTACGCAACGTGTATTTCGTTTTTTGCTTCCTTCGAGTAAATTATTAATTTTTAAAAATAATTTTTATTTTCAACTTTACAATATGCTTGCCCCCCACGTAGGTTTGTCACGGCCCCCACCCCGCAGTTTAAAATCACTGATTTAACTTGTTTATTTAATACCAGAAATTCAATTCGAGATTTAATTGTATAATATAAAATTCCACTTTCACAGATTCTTAACACTTAACGGATAAATCGAATCTTTTCCGCCTTTCTTGGTTTCTAGACATTTGATACAATAATCAATTAAACATGTATGTAAAGGCCACTGGGTATTTTTTGAACACCTGAAGAATCCAGAAAGTTTCTACGGATGTTAATTTATCTCTAATTTGTCTGTGCCATTTTTCACCTGTATTCAAGGTACTACCTTCAAATTCCCCTTTTGAAGAGAGTAACTTCTGTATAATTTTATCCTGGTAGCAACAATTTCACTCTCATCACTAGAAATATCCTTTTTCTTTATAAAAGTCCTCTAATTCTGTATTTCTTCCTGTAATGGGTAAACTAACTGAATAAGTATCCTCATCTTCTACAAAAAAAACTCTTTCGTCTTGATTACAATTACGAAAGAATGTTACGTAAAAAGCGACATTGCGCAGTAGACGTATGCATGAAGGTGCCACTGCGTCGCAGGCGTAACTTAAAATTTAATTGTATAAAAGCTAAGCATGAATTTTGAAGGCTGTTTCCTACGAATTGAATGACCATTCGGAGCTATTACATCGAGGGTTGAACACCCTAAAGGAGTACTACTATTACACAAAGTCTCGTTCCTAGATGAATTTCCTTAGTAGTGCCTTCCCTTTGTCAATCAATTAGAAATAGAAAAAGATATATACGCGGTAAATCCACAATGAGGGAGGATCAAAAATTTGAGAAGGTAAAAGACAATACAGTCTTAAGGGTTTCCAAAACAATTTATTAAAAATATGACTTTAAACGTAATATACTTAAGTTGGCCTTAAGGTATCCGAGTACCCAAAATTGTAAATTTTGCCAAAAATTAACAAATTTTTTTATGCTTTTATTTTATAGGTCATCTTATTAACTTTATAAAAACACCAAGTTTATTATTTTCCGTTCTCTAGAACAAAAACTACAAGTGTTTTAGTAAAAGCAGATGCCATTACTTTAAGCAAGATGTCATACTTTAAAACGCGTGTTACTCGAAATGTATTTTTTCGAAAATGCTCAAACGGGGACAGTGTGATTGCTAAAAAAG
Organism: Trichonephila clavata; assembly: GCA_019973975.1. Classification (NCBI taxonomy): domain Eukaryota; kingdom Metazoa; phylum Arthropoda; class Arachnida; order Araneae; family Nephilidae; genus Trichonephila; species Trichonephila clavata. The sequence goes on along the minus strand of BMAO01032401.1, from coordinate 73,434 downwards.
CTTTGAAAATAATTAACTGAAATTTTTTGTGTATGTTCTGTATAATAGTAAAAGTGTTTTAACTTTCATATTTTTCAATCACTGTTTTATTACAAAATTTACAGTCTCTTATCTGAATATAATCACTGTTTTTTTAAGAAATTTCATATAGTAACTAAGATAAAGTGCTCTAGGTTTTGTAAAAATTAAAATATCTCTTATCCTGACGGTCATTTCAAAAACGAATAACATAGGAATACATTAGAACTGAAAAATTGAAAATTTATTCATAAACTTTTGATACAAAAGGGGCCACGTTTATGTTATTTTTTGTAAAATTTTACCCGTTTTTTTCCATTTTAGTAATAATAATTTCTTTTTCACTTCTTAATTTTAGCATATTTTTCTTAAAATGCACTAAAAAAAATCTAAAAACAACAAAAAAATCTCCGTATTCCCATTTTTTTAAAAAAGAGTTGTCGCTAGTCGTCGGATACCTTAAGTCTACTTTTTATTCAAAAATTGCATAAAAAGATTTTTTTAAAAAAAAAATCTTTTTATATATAAATCTTTTTACCTTTTATTATTGTTCAAATTACATTATAATTTAAAATTAATGTTGATTATAATTTAAAATTAATCTGAATTTATATAAAATCAAAAATATATTTTTAATCTCCCGCTGAGAATTTTATTAAGAAATTAAAAATTATAAATATTTTAATATATTTGTTATAACCGTATTAAGAATATTTTTTTTAAAACTGGCTTGACAATTTTTGCAACTATTTCTGAAAAATAGGTTTTCAAATTTCCTTCACAGCAGAAAATACATCCTGCCCAATTACTTCGTTTAATTCATCATATTTTAAAGTTGAATTTTCTTTTTGTACCTTGGTCTTTACTACTCCGTGGCTATATTTTATGCAGTAAATATTTATTAGATATATAAAAAAAATGCTTAAAATATCTCAAAGATTTGATTCTTATTGAAAGATAAATTATTATTTAATTTGAAGTTTAAAGAATAAATATATGGGGATAAACATATTTTTTTTTTTTGCATAAAAGTCTGAAGTGTTATCTAAATTTTTTTGTAGAAACTTTTTGTTCACTATTTGCAGACCTCTTAAAAAGATTCCTTTTTATCGTTATAGTAATAAACTTTTTGGAATTTCTAACTGTAAAACTGATTCACCACGCCTTGTCCAGCAGAGTCTCTGCCTGCTTCTACCCAGAAAGCCTCTCGGGTATAAGAGGGAGAGGCAGAGAGAGATAACTTACGGCCTAACATTTTTACAGATTTGAGTGGTCATTGCTTACTAAACTCAAGTGCATTGTAGGCCCAGGTATTAGCATGTGTCAGAAATCACCCGAGGAGTCAACGCAATAAAATGAATTAAAATAATAATAAATTGTAGTTTAAAAAAACTAAAAAACACGTTTTCTTATATTTAATCGAAGTTTTTTAAAAAGTAAAAAATTTCCCATAAAGAACAGTTTTTGTTTGTTGTATTTGTATTAACCATTAGCGTTTTCGCGCTTTAGGTTTGTAACTTAATCTTTCAGTCACCAAATCTGAAAATGGGAAATCGTTCATCCTGATGTTCCTGATCAGGAAAATGGAACAAAATTATTAAATTATTTTACTGTCATCGGTCCTTGACAAGTGTGCAAAATTTTGAATTAATCTGATCTTTTAAAGTGGGTAAAAATCGAGTTCAAAGATTCCGTTACATACAGGTGAAGCCAATAAAAGCGTGTTAAAAATGAGTTAAACATAGTCTTTTAGTTAAGCAGAAGTTGACGCAGAATATTTTGTGAATTCCTATCGGAATAAACGAATTCTACTTAGAACATTTCTGATAAGGAAACGAGTGAAAATTGGTGGTATTTTTTGCATAATCATGGTAATTTCAGTGAAAATGTTTAAAAATTAACGAAAACTAAGAAAAAAGTATACCATTTTTAATAATTTAAATGTCATTAATATTTAGATGAGATATGTTTTTAGGATTATCAAATATATTTTTATGAACATTTTAAAGATACCAAAAGATCTCTTTCATTGTATAACTATAGCAATAATATTTTTTTACAATCTTTTTAATTTACATAACATAACTCTGATATAGATTGAAAGAGAGATCTTCATGATCAAATTTGAGATTTTTCTCCTTGGAAAGGTAAACGAGAGTTTCTTAATTTTTTCGTTGAGTTAGATGGGCTGTTTTGCGAAGGTTTCCTCTCGAAACTAATGGGTTTTCTATGATGTTACTGCAAGTCTAGATTGCCAACTTTTTTGCAGAAGAAACATGATATGTTAATGAGATTTATTGCGTTAAGTGAACACTGAAGTTATAAGGGAACGAGAGAGGAGAAAGGCTGCAACAGTTAGTCAACAATTCATGAGCTTATCACAATGAACTTATTATCCAGTGTATCATCAAAAGAAGGATTCTTGTGGGGTCAAGTACTTAAAAATTTAGAGGTGTACTCGTATTGGAGGATTATTTGAGATCTACTTAGTTTGCATCTCTTTCGATTTCTGAAAGCTAAAAAATTTTCAATCTTTTAAGCTTAATCACGTGAGAATGTGTTTTTTCTCCAATAATTATTTTATTTCATTAATCTGGTGGGATTGATAAAATTGAAATTAGATTAAGTTGTATGAATGAGGTATAGGTCAAATACAAGATAACTTCAATAGTGTATGTATTATATACCAGGTGGATAGGAAAGTCCTTTTAACCTGAAAATACTTGCGGACGAAGAGAGTTATAGTGATGCAAGTCAGGTCATGGTTTTTTAAAGCTACTACCCCCGACCTTATGCAAACGACAGCATCGCCTCTAGTAGCAAAATTTGGAAGATAGGCATTGAAAATAGAAAACAAAGAGAGAGAGAGAGTAAAATTTTCAATTAGAAAATTTTGGAACATCAATTAATGAATATGGAACGACATTTCGTTCGCAAGGATAGGATAAATTGTCGCTTGTATACCTAAAAATGTTTGTAATCAATGTACTCCATTTTGCGTAAGCGTTAACGCAAAGGGATATTCATTGTTATAGTGAAATACGCATAATTTTTACATAAGATACAGTCTTACGTCAATAGTTTGATGACATTAAATTTAAAAAAACACAAATTCAAACTGCCACTCAGTGATGAGATGTTAATGTCGAGTATCTTGGACATGTTTAACCAATTCTCGAACCTGAAAATGGATTTAACAAGTATAAGAAGAGGTACACATAAGTCTAAGGTCAGCTTTGAATTCAGTGGATTGCACTCTTCTCGTGACTGCCACGAATTTATCCCATTGGTCGACTCTGGTGGAGAACGCAATGTTGCAGTTCAATTCAGTTAAGTACAGTGTAGCACTGTATAATTGGAGGCTTGGCTAACGCTTATGCTCCGACAAAATTTGATGATTATAGCAATGTTGCATCAGCTAATTACAAAAATTTGAATTAAAGTTACAGTTATGTTCATCAACTGAGTGGTTAAAAAGTATTAAGAATCAAAATAGAAAACATACATATATACTACAAGACTTAAACTTATTTTTATTCAATTTTTTTATTTATCTCTAATTTAAATACGCAAAATAAAAACTCTATTAAATACTGATACAATCAACAGAGTTTAAGTAACTAAATCATATCAAGACATCCAAGGTCTAATAGATTTAACTCGTTCAATTCATTGTCAACCTCCATGAAAACATTTCATCTAATAAAAGTGACCAGTCCAAAATAGAAACTTCCAGTTGAACGGCCAGTCCACTTCCGCGGGGTAAAAAAAATAAAATCAACGCTTGGGAGTAACACACGTGAAGAAGCGAGGCGAGAAAAACAATAATTGGCACCGGAGTGAGCAGCTGTGAAAAAGTCAATTCTGTTTCGAGTCTGTTCCAGGAAAAAGATGGGGAGATTACGGAATTTTCGGATTACTGAACACTCATGCGGAAAATCGAAATGGTTTTTCTTCGTAACTGGACGGTTTCTCCCTTCCTCTTTTGTTACTATGATAAAAAACAGTTCTTTTTAATATTTTATTTCTATGCATTGCAACTGAACTCTTTCAAAAAACTTCTTTTCCTGGAAAACAGACCTTTTGGTGAGATAGTATGTCAGTAGGTGCACTTTCTTCAACAAAAAAGTAGCCAATTCTTACCCTTTAAAATTCTTAAAATATACAAAAAAATTGTTAAGGTTAAAATGCAAGATCATAAACTTAAAAAAATAGTGATTTTAAAGTAATTTTTTAATATATCTTTTCAGGTAGTCATGCTATTCTCTCAAGATTAATCATTGTCTTTAAGATATGAGTTCCTTTTTTCTTTTTACTGATTACTATAATAGTATTTTTTTTTTGAGTAATGGACTAAATTATTAATGGTTACAAGATAAATTAAATCACGGATTTCCTAATGTACTAGCCGCCCATCTAGTATAGTGATTAGTGACGCTGACTGTTGTACCGTAAGGCCTGGATTCGAATCCTAAACAAGGCATGGGTGTTTATAAATGTATAGTGCCTTCGTGGCGTGGAGCTCTCTATATATTCGTCAAACTGTATGTCCTCTTGTGAGGTTGGTGGAAGGGTAAGAGAAGTGGAGGGCTCTTGACCACCCCCGGGCGGTGGGAATCTCTTTGAAAAGGGGTGGAACCGAGCCAAATCGAGCTATTACCTGCATGGTGTTCAAAGTGGTTAACGAATGGCGCACAACTGGCCCTTGTCACGATGAATTTCGTGGTCCTTGATCTGATATTACTGTCGATCGGGTGGAATAAGTAACAACAACAGACTTGGATCTTATGGACTAAACTCGTGTGACGTCATAATCACGTGATTAGGACAGTCGCTTGTTAGATTATGCACTTTGCGGTTGCCCACGTTTTCTTCTGGCGGACACTTTCTTCTAAAATGTATATATTTATTAACAATTATAAAGTATATAGGTAAACAAGCACTTAGTTTAAAAGTACACGAATAGTATAAGAATTTTTTAAAAGAAAATTTAAAAAATTTTTAGAAATTTTTAACATTTAAACATTTTATTTGAAATTGCCTCTAAATTTTACTTGTAGAACAACAAGTGCTAGTCTAATGTCAGTTTTTTTTTAATATAATGGAGAACACGTGGTTATATTTATCATGTGGTCATCATGAATTTAGCCCATTATGTTGTACTTGTAAAATTAAAATAAAATTTCAAATTTAATGATCGGGTAAAAATGCTGAAATATAAAAATCCTTAAAAAATTTTTCATCATAAAGAATTTTATAAAAACATATACTTTTAAATAAAATACCCTTTGTTTATCTATGGGCGTTATTATTGTTGATAAATATGCACTTTTAAAAAAGAACGTTTCTTTAAAAAGCAAAAATTGGTAACAGCAAAATGCATGGATGGATAGGCTGGAAACACGTGATTGCAGCTATCACGTGACAATGATGTCACATGAATTTAGTCCGCAGTAAATAGTTCAATTAAAATTTTATTTTATAAATAAATTTATAAAATATTTTTTTTCAAGTGCTTAGCATTTTTATTTAATTTTTGTCCTACAGTTTAAAAACTCGAGAATAGAATTATCCATCTATTTTCTCATCTAACAAGATATTTTGTTAAAAATTATTAGTTTGTATAAAACTTAATTTTTTAAGAAACTTAAAAAAATAATTACCAATAAAAGCTGTTCAGAATTTTGATAAAAAAAACTCTAATAGATTATTTCTAGAGCACATTCCATATTTTGGCAAAAGCGTGTCATATAAATAGAGCATTTTCAAAGCATACAATCTACAAGAGACATATATTGAGAAAAATAAAATATAAATACAGGGTTACTCATAGTTCCCTCTAAGAGTTCGGAGTGCTGTAGTAAAATAAACTAAGACAAATACATAAAAAAGCCATACATAAGAATACGGCAACAATTAATGTTTTAGTTACGTATTTAATAGATGTTCTGTACATGAACCCTTGGTCACACTTCATATATCAATGTGATAGTCTAGTTTCTACCACACTTCACTGAACATAGTACAGTCAACGTTTTTGACAGCCCGTGTTATCTTGGTCTTTTACAAAAGACCAAGTTTTCGTACTTTCTTTGCCGCGTGATTTTGCAGAACAGCATAGACAAGATAACACGTGCTGTTGAAAATGTAGATAGGACCATCATGTGAAGAATGTAGCAGGAGCTGGACTATCACATTCATAGATTTCGTGTGACCAAGGTTTCACGTATAGAACATCTAGAAAATGAGTAAATAAAACTTGAATTGTTTTCATATTCTTTCAGATGTTATTCTTTGCTGTATTCGTCTTTTTTGTTTTGTTTTTATTACAGAGCTCCAAAATCTCAAAGGGAATTATGAACAACTCTGTATATTTCACAGCTTGCTTTGATGGTTTTTCAAAAAAGAAAGACGAAACCGTTTGTAAGTTTTTTTCAATTCTACAGTGTATTTATCCGTAGTTTGGATTACATTTTAAACTTTCGGACTATAAGTTCTGTTATTTCTTAGAAGAAATGGAATACTTGATTTGTTACTCATATATGTATTATACCCATTTCATCGAATCAAAAATATCTCCGAATTCCATTATATGCAGCCATTGGGAAAATCTGTGTTCTCTTGCGTGTTTAAACACAATAATATTGTCCATGCTTGAATATAACCTTTTATATATAAAACTCTCGCGCATGTTGAAATAAAATATATTTTAGTGTATATGTTTAAAAGCAGTTACATTGTGTTTATAATTTGTACTATTATTTTCTGATTTGGAATGATTAGAATTTGGGACCTATTTGCTATGGAACAGAACTCTGTGGAGTATTTCGATCTGATGCGTTAATACTCGAAAGACTATTTAGTTTAAAAAACAGTTTATCAACTGAATTTTTGTTGAAAACCATCATTTTATGTAAACAGAAAGAGAAATACTAAAAATTCCAGCCCATTTCTGCTTCACAAGCTCCTAAATGAGTTTGGTTAAATCGAGTTGAATACATTTAATTTTGTCACTAATGAAATTTAGTGATCATCTAATGAAAAGATGAGATAATGGAGATAGAAATTTCATGGACACAATAAAATGAACATGGCGAATAAAAATGAAGCCGTGTTGGTTTCTAATCATTGTGAACGAAATTACTTATTACAGTCAGTCACAAGGCATGCTGAAATTATGAGAGATAATTCTTGCATTATTGGCTGATTAAAATTATAGAACACCATTATAGTAGAAGAGAGAGAGAGAGAATTGATTAAACGGGAATAATATAACCTGAATGTTTATATATATATAATATATATAACCTCCATTTTAATATGTTCGATAAAATGTTAAAAAAAATTACATTATATTTATTCTTGATCTAGCTATTGTATGATATAATCTCTCTTTAGACATTTTTTTCCTTTCAAAGTTTTAATTAATGTTAAATGTCTGTTATACAAAAACTGGTCCAAACATGTATAAGTTGAATTTGCTTGACAATTTCAGAAATTACGATCTCAATTATGATAAATCGTAAATCTGAAATAAAAGTCAGTAGGAAAAGTTTATATATATATATATATATATATAATGTGTGTGTGTGTGTGTAATGACTTCTTCTAATTCTTTAACGTTACTCCGTTAAATTTTCTAATTCTTTGGCAAGAGGCAGTTATTATCTTAATCGTAATCTAATTGCTCGCGCACATTTACAACCAATCACGACTCGTGTTACAAAGGAGTCGTACGACCTTCACCGCCAATAGAAAAGCTCGGAGCAGTCGGAACATGTTCGTGTCGCTGCTATGTGTTGCTTCTGCTTTTTTGTGTGTTTGTGTATTTACATTATTTTAAATATGATTGCATTTTATATATTGTTGATTATCAATAAAAGAAGAATGAAACTAACAGTGAAGAAGCTTTCTATCAAGACACAACAACCATAAACACCCCTCGGCAACTCTACATGTAAAAAACCAACACCAGCCACGCTATAAAAATCTTCGCCCCGAATCTCATCATTTCATAAACATACACTGGTGTCCAAAAGTTAAGCATAAATTGTAAAATGCGAAAAACATGGAATAAATATTCGTAAAGTTATTCCAAATTTCTTGAGGATATTAATTGGGTGAAGAAGAAACATTGAGTTTATGCAAAACCTTTCAGTCAACTACGTCCTGCGCGAAACACCAGCGCATGTCGGCACGCGGAGAAACCTATTCACGCAGCATGGGCAGTTCAGACAAGTTTCGTGCAACTCCTGTACGAAGGAACGTTGTTAACCATCAAACAAGGTGAATGATGGCACAAAGACGCCAACTGGACATGTTTACGAAAGGAAGAATCATTGGAATACTGGAATCCTCACGATCACAAACAGAAGTGTCTCGAATTATGAATGTGGTCCAGTCTGTGATCTCAAGACTGTGGCAGAGGTTTCAAAGAACGGGAGATGTTACCCGACAACCAGTATCAGGTCGATCAAGAGTCAAAACCCCTCGCCAAGACCGATATTTGGTAATAAGTGCGCGACGTCAGAGGGGCAGTATTGCCAGAGCACTGGGTTCGGCGCTCACAGACGCCACAGGAATACGAATTTCGAGACAAACTGTTTACAGGAGACTCAATCATGCTGGCATGTATGCCAGAAGACCAGCAGTTTGCATTCCCCTCACGTATGCGCATAAACGCGCTCGTTTGAACTGGAATTTGAAATATCAACATTGGAGTGTGGGAGAGTGGGCCAATGTGATGTTCAGTGGCGAGTCCCGGTTTAGTCTGAGTATTGATTCTCGACGGGTAACGATATGGAGAGAACGTGGAACACGTTTTGAACCAAGAAACATAACGGAAAGACATCATTTTCCATCAAGGGGAGTAATGGTATGGGCAGGCATCATGATGGACGGCCACACAGACCTCCATTTCTTTGACACGGGGTTTGTGACTGCTCAAAGATCCAGAGACGAAGTTCTTGAGTCTTATGTTCGCTTGTTTCGAGGTGCTGTCGGTCCTGACTTCATATTCATAGATGATAATGCGCCATGTCACCGAGTGGTGCTGATTGATGACTTCCTTGAAACGGAAAACATCCAGCGCATGTCACGGCCTGCGAACTCCCCTGATTTAAATCCTATCGAGCATGTATGGGATATTTTCGGAAGACAAATTGCAGCCCTTTCGAACCCACCAAGCTCCGTTACAGAACTGAAGAGAGCTCTCCAAGAAGCTTGGAACCGTTTGAGCCTACAACTCATTCATCATCTCATAGCAAGTATGGTAAGTCGCTGTGCAGCGTGCCTGGCTGTCAGAGGTGACCACACGCCTTATTAAACTGCAGCATCAGTATTTTATTTAATGGTTTCTTTCATTTTTTCCTTAAAGTGTGATTCCTTGCTATGCTCAGTTTTCTTTCAAACTGCTACTTTGGATAATAAAATTAATTATTATCATTCTTTTGATTTGCTTCCTTATTTTATAACCATTTTACACTCGCATACCACGTTTCCCGCCATTCTGATTTACAGTTCCTTCTTTATTCACATAATTATCAATTATGCTTAACTTTTTAACACCAGTGTATATTGTAATGCTTTTTCTATGGAAGTAACAGAATTTTTTATCTATGTGAATTTTGAGTCCATTAGACATCTACAGTTTTAGTCAAAGTGAATGTGAATTTCAAAATAGTTGTTGGTCTTTGTAGTTTCCGTCACACTAATCATTATTACAACGAACCAGCCTTCATCTCATATATGATCACACGATACCCATCACAGTTTGATCACTGATTTACAAAGTGAAAAATAGTCATCTACACATCAAAAACAAAAGCCATGTTTTTCGCTAGATTCAAAAAAGCGCCAGACATCTACCTCAAAGAGAATAGGCAGAATCAAGATAAAATACCTAGGAATTATCCTAGATAAAACTCTCACTTTCAAACAGCATGCAACTTTTATTAGAGAAAAATTTAAAAAAGCCGCGCATAAACTGCACCCCTTAATTTCCAGAAAATCAAAATTAAGTAATAGAAACAAAATGCTTTTCTTCTCATTAATCGTAAAACCGATCCTGTCCTACGCTTTCCCTGTTTGGGGACATGCAGCAAATACTTACATTAATTATTTAGAAAGTGCTTAAAGTTTAATATCAGGCAAATTCTTAACGCCCGATGGTTTATGAGGAATGCAGACCTCAGAGCTGCGAGTAAAATACCCACTATTAGACAAATGATCATGAGAAATGCTACCAATTTCTTTAATAAAATTGACAACTCTGACAATAAATCGATCACTAGCATCGAAAAGTATTCTCCTGATCTTAATTTCCACAGACCCAAATCAATCCTAATTGAACCTGCTTTTCTTTAATTCCAAATTATGCTCTCTTACTTATATTATTTTTCTTTTAATTCCTTAAATAATCTCTATTTACCACTCAATCGTTGGCCGAGTTTCTCACCTAAAATGCTGACCCTCACGTAAATGCAAAAAATTGTTGACTTCTCTGATCAGCCATCTTCAGAAGCGCCCCATCGATACTAACTTATTTTAACTCTCTTTTTATATAAACATTTTCTCTCTTTAACTCGGACTCTTTTGCTGCAAACGGATTGGTCAGGCATCGCTCCTCCCACTCCCCATCACGGAAAAATAAATAAATAAATAAAAATCTTTTCTAAGTCAAGATTTTTTCATCAATTTTTATCTTTATTTTATTTATATTTGTAAATTTATTCATATCAAAGTTTTTTCTCTTTTTATTTCTTTAATTATTTTTAAATTTTAAATATTATTTATTAAAGGGGCAATTTTTTTGTTTTGTGAAAGCGTTTTAATGTTATCTTAAATGTCCTGAATAGTGCTGAAGGTTCGGAAGAACTAAGTGCTCCCACTCCACCAAACTACAAGCTCATCATTATTATTGACAAAAAAAACCCACCCCCATTACTCTTTTATGAATAAAAAAAGCCATTCAGTGTCTTATACCTATAAATTGCTTTAACTTTAAAATATAGTTACGTGACATTTCGCTGAAAATGTTCGAATACTCCCAAGGAATTTTGTATAATACTGGAATATGTCTGAAAGTATCCCAATAAATACATTCATAGTTACTAATTATTTAATTAAAAATGAGCTATATTAATATTTTATTTAATCTTATGCGTTCCTTTTTTAATGGTTTACTTTCAAATTTCATGAATGCTCTTAAGTTTATTTTAATTAGCATCAAAATGTGTTATAAAAATGGCACACTAGCAAATATTTAAGTGTATATCAATAATTATAAGATTCTTTGATTTATATATGGTATATATGTATATAGTATCATCTTTATATACTGAGATAAATACGTTCTATGACAAAATGCATTTTAAATTGTTAGAAATTTTCTGTAAGAAGTTGAAAAAATTAATGATGATTAATTATTAACAATTTTAAATAACTACAAATATAAATTATTAGGGAAACAAAGGTCCAAACGTTCAAATATCCTGCTAAATAAAAGGTTATGCGACTGATTGATTAGAAAACGATTTAAAAGCATTGGTAATGATTGCTTATGAACTAGAAGTAATTAAAATAAATTGATCGGAGTTATTTAAGACAATAAACAATACATCTCAAAGGAATGTCTTTTCTATAATTTTAGACAACGAAAAAAAATTGTGTAATGAAGTATAAACAAACCGAAACCGTTGTAAGCGTTTTGAAAAAAAAAGTTCTATAATGTAACACAACATTTATCTCTCTCCTTAAAACGCAAAAAAGAATTACCCATGCTAGCATGAAAAATATTTAACTAAGAATTGAAATAAAGTGAATAATCATATAACTTATGACAAAAATTTTATAATAGAGAGAGGGAAAGTTATAAATGCACACAGATAAAACATGCATTTAAAATATTTCACATATATATGTATATATTTATAGTTATCGATCTTTTTTTTTTGAAAATGGATTAAGTTGATTACACGGAATGGGATTTTCAAGTGAGAAGAAAACCTCTTCAAGTGAATGGTATTCGGAAAATTTCCATTCTATAAAGTGGAGTTTAATTTTTCGTAATGAATTTAAAACTTTATTATACAATATATTTATTAAATCCCCAGTAAAGTATGTTAGAAAACATATATAATTACTTCACAAAATGGATTTCGCACTTGTGTTTCTAACGTATGTTTTACACTCATTGGATATTTCACATACACACGTATTCACAGCATAAGCAATTTAATGAATCATCCGTTTAATTTTGTGACACTTTCTAAACAGATAAATATTTTCCGCGTGTAGAAAAGAAGAAATGGCGTCAATCGTTAGTTTACAATTTCTAAACTGTCTAGACTGGAAGTCTGGGTCATATGTAAAATTGAAAGAGGCTTAAGAATTTTAAAAGTTTGAACAAGATTTGAAATGATTTGGATTTCTATTTAAATCTTCTCGTGCAAAATCAGACTAAAATGTTTTTTTAAGCTTTCAATCCAAGCAATAGAGACGTCTGCATTCTTTATTAAAATGGTTCAATGGGGGCTTCGTTGCTTTGTATCCATGACCTGGGAGCAAGTTTTTGCATTACGTTACAGATTCAAAACAATAATGATGATCCAAAGATGGGAAAACTGAGTTTTATTTCTAAATAGAACGTTTGAAATTAATCAGCAAAATTAAAAAAATATTTTTCGTTTAAAAAGTTAAAAAATATAAACTTGTTCAGAGACTTAGTAGAAACTCGAAATTGTGTGTGTGTCAATCAGAAGCAGCACTATGTTTTATTAGCGACGGACCTCATCATTTTAAACCTCGATCGAGTGACGTGGACGACGTTTGAGAAGGCACTTCAAGCTTGCACACCACGTCAACGTGAGTAATTTGAACCTTGACAAATTTAACTGCATCAGCCCTTCTACATAATGAGTCTTTAGTGGCGAGTGTGTGTGTGTGTGTGAGAGAGTTAATATTAACGTCACACTATTCACTTACTCGAGAGCTTTTGGTAAGGGACGTAAATGTGAACCAGGATCAAGTGATGAGGACGATACGTGAGCTGACACTCCCTCTCCTAACTTCCACACCACACCAACGGGAGGATTTTTGAGCTTCGTCAGATTAAATGGGCATCGGACCTCTCTACACGGTGGGTCTTCATTGGCATAAGGTTCAAACTCATGAGTCGCCAGCCACGAGTCCGTTATCTTGACCACTAGGTTACCGCGGCCACGAATCTTTAGTGGTACCAGAAATGGAATTCATGATTCGACAAAAACTTTGCCAGCCTTGAGTTCATGACCTTGAACACTAAGCTACCGTCGTCCTTAGGATCTCGGAAAACAAGTTATCAAAAATTTTTGTAGTCAAGGAGAAATGCACCGTTTTTCTCATTTTCATATATATATGTAAATTAGACGAACAAATTAATATTAGAAAAAAATATATATCTTATTATAATATCTGAAAAATATATATGCCTTTTTGAGGAGATCACATATAACAACCTAACATAATTGTTTTCAATAATATCGTAGAACTGGCATAATACGATACATCATATAAATTATAAGTGAAACATTTAACATCTTGTTAACATTACATTTAACAATGTGTCCACAGTATTTGTAAATATTTGAAATAGTGGTCTTTTTTTTAAATTTCCAAAGCAAGTTATCTGCATGACATATCTCCTTCTATATTTTATTTTCACATTTTAAATGTGCCTTGTATCTGAACTGAAATCTCATTTTGATAGTATATCTACGTTTAATATGGCTTAGCATTTTAAAAATAAATTTTTTTTAAACGTTTCTCATAATTGAGAATGAAAATTTCTGTTGTGATATTTTTGCGTTTTGTTAGTTGGGAATTTTATTGAAAAAGATTCATCTGTAGTTTTAATTTTTTTATAAGAGGTATTGTATGTTTCTGGCAATTGTTTAATTATAACAGAATGTTTGGTATTGTCGTTGAGTACAAGAGTTCATAGTAATGCATTTATAATTCAAAGGAAAATTTTGAACTTGTTTAAATTACTCCTTCTACATATTTTTATGAATAAAGAAATATCTCTAGCCCTTTACAAAATGATAGAATGGTTATCAAATACATTTTTTATTGAACGACAGTGAATTTACATGATTAATGCAGCGTTTATTCAATTTAAGGAACGTTAGTGTCACTCACGAGAAAAGAAATCACCTGTTTTCAGCCAATCAGCTTACGAGCTTTGTTTAAAAGTTTACTAGCTTTTGTTTAAAAAGAATTTTTTCCAACAAATAAATTTTTGCTTACAGTATCAATACCTGTAAGTAAAAGAAAATACTCTTTGTTCAAAACTATCTGCATAATATCAAAAAAACATAAATAAGTAAATTTTTTGTTTCGAAAAAATTTTTAGGTTAGCTCATCATTATTTAATAAATAAGTTTAAAACTGCAAAAGTAATTTACAGGTATAACAAGCATATGAGACTGAGGTGGTGTTTGACTTCAGCGGAAAGCACAATATTATGTCTCTCATTCAAAAGCAATGGCCGCGGTAGCCAAGTGGTCAAGGCATCGGTTCATGGCTAGCGTGTCAGTCATGAGTTCGATCCCAGTTCCCATGAAGACCCGCCGTGTAGGGGAATGATGCATGTTAAATCTTCCCAAAGCTCAAACGTCCTTCCGTTGGTGAGGTGTGATAGTTCGGAGAGAGAGGTGCCAGCTCAGGTGTCGTCCGCATCTCTTGGTTCGTCGCCAAAAGCCCTCGCGTAGCTGAACAGTGTGACGTTAATATTCACTCACTCATCTAAAAGCAATGTTTAAAATTGAGCTCGTATCTTAACTTAACTCTGCCTTTTTTAATTTAAAACTTTTCTCTGCACTTTACAGATTTGTTGAGAAAAAAACCGCCTACCTTTAAACACGACTAAAGTAAGAGAGTTATATTTACGTCGCACTAGAAAGCTGCAAGAGGACTATTGGTGACGGACGTCGTAATTTTGTCATACTCAAAAGACGAGGACGACACCTAAACTGGAACCATCCTCTTCTAACTTCCACACCACACCAACAGGGAGATGTTTGAGAATCGACAAATTTAATGTACAACGGTGGTCCTCAGGGGCATTGGCTGGAACTTCCGACATGCCTCAAACACGACGAAAAATCTTATGTTTAAACTTTTAAAACTACTTATTTCCAGAACGATCTAAACGGTCTCGGTAGCCGAGTGGCTATGGTTGCGGACTCGTTGTTGACATTGTTTCTTAAAAAAACCAATACTTTTTAACGCTTTTATAATGTTATATATATATTTATAATATTATACGTATATATATAACGCTTTTATAATATATGTTATATATCACATATCCTATAAATGTTCTCACAGATTTAACTTCGATAAACATATGGAGGCTGCAGTAGCCGAATGGTCTTGATCGTGAACTCGTGGCCGATATTGTTTCTGTCGAGCCGGGGCTGGAGTACTGACATTACTCAACAGCCACCGTGTCGAAAGGATGATGCACATTAAATACGTTGACGCTCAAATTCATCACATTAGTAGGGTGTAAAAATTTTGAAAAAGGAGTGATGTCCTCATTATTTGACGGGGATTATTTTTTCTAATGTCATCTAATCCACAGCATCAGATCAAGGTCCACGAAATGCGTTGTAGTTTTCTAGTTTTTCGCTTGTCGAAAGCCGGCATCTTTGAGCACTATGCAGGTGACAGTACGATTTTAATCGCCTCCACCCCTCGGATTTTCACCTCTCTTCCCAGATCCAACCAAGGTCTTTTCACCTCTCTTCCTCCTCTACCAACCTCACGAGAGGACTTGCGGCTCGACGAATATTTAAAGTGTTCTCATGCAGCACAGGCGCTCTACATTTTCAAATATCCATGCCTTCCACGGGATGCAAACCCAGGCCCTACGGTACAGCTGTCAACATCACTAACCACTATACCAGAGAGCCGGGTGGGGGTTCCAACTTAAACGGTCCGTCACCAAGAGCCCTCGTGTTGTTCAAAGAGTAAAGTTAATAAATAACAAATCCAACGATACAATATGAGCAGTTTTACCCAAGTATAGCTTTTCATATGTAGTCGATTGAAAATTGCCTTTAACATATGCTGTTTGAAACTAATGATTACTCAATGAGAAATATTGTAGAAATAGGTTTCTGTTATTAATGATGGGGATGTTTGATCCCTTGCCACTGAATTCTCTCTTCCGAAAAAACGAATTTTCAAATCATGATATAAATGGCTAATTTGCACATAAAGTGATTTTAAGGAGTTTTTTTTTTTAAACATTTATAAACCCCGTGCACCACCGAACGTATAACACGGGGGTAAACAACACAGACAGAAGAAAGGATTACAACACAAACATCCATGCCTTCTCCGGGATTCGAACCCAGTCCCTGCGGCACCGCAGTCAGCTTCACTGACCACTATACCGGATGGGCGGCTTTTAAGGAGTTTATAATGATTTATTTTTTTAATTAAAAGTCCTGATATTCAAATTGAGAGTTATTAGTTACCAAGGAATATTTCTCAAATGAGGGAGGGATATTGAAAAAACCCTTTTTTTTTATCTCTTTATTCAGTATAACAAACCCGAAATAAGTAATATTTATTTTAGTTAATTTCTTTTTCTATCGGAGACGATCACCAGGAAGTTTTTTTCTTACTGTTCCATCGTATTTCGAAACTAAATCTTTTCAAGTGTTATCTTTCCTTTTTTCTGCGTTCGTCTGGATGAACTAAACAAAGCAGCTGAAGACAACAAACATTTTCACAGATTAGTCTTTCAATGCAGTCTATCCTCCTTTTTTATGGATGCAAAATCCTCTCAAAGTCTCATTTCCTTATTCAGACTTACACAACTTTTGCAACTTCAAGAGGCGTATAAATAAATAAGTATTTGGATAACTTTGTGGATGAGAGACCTTCTGGAAGTTAGGTACTAAATGACTTGAGTGATATCAATGATACTTTTTAAATTGCTTGACATGTGTTGGCATACACGCTCAATGATGCATTTAAAGTGGATAGACAATCTTTTTAACACTATAAAAAAAACCTCGTTTTTAATTTGTTTAATTTATGTGAAATTTTTTTTTGAATTTTTCAAAATAAGTTTTTTTTAGTTAATAATAGCAAATAATTTAGAAGTTTACATGAAAAAAAAATGTTTAAAAGCTTGAAAATTTTTATGCTTTAAATGCTTTTATTAGAGCAAGGTTCTTACCTCAAAAAGGATATTTTTTGAATAAGTGATTTTTCCTTACGGCCTATATTTTGTGTTATTCTTCATGCTCTAAAACTCAGAAAATTAAACAAAATGCAAAATGGTTTGCAGGTTCAGCATCGATAAGTCACGGGATTTTTTTTAAGATAAGGAAAAAAAAAAAATTCAAAAAACCCCGATAGGTGGCGTTTTGTACAAAAGTGAAAGAAAAGACTCGCAAATAACAGAAGTAATGTTACCAAATTATTTATTACAACAGCATGTGCTCCACATATCCACCACCACAAAGGATGACACATTCCGAGCGTGTCACAAGTCCAGCAACATCAAAGTGCAGAATGTCCGCCTGTATGCATGACAGCTCTCGGTGGATCGGATCTCTAAATTCCGACAGATTGGATGGAGAGGATTAATACACCGGGAATTTTAATATCCCCACAGCCAAAAGTCTACTGGAGTCAGATCTGGAGACCATGGAGGCCATGTAAACACTTGCAACGTTTGCTAATGATTCTTACATTTGGTCGTCCGGATCTTACACGATCCTCGAGCGATCCAGTTTCCTCAAATCGCTGAACAAGCTTTATGAGCCGTACCATTGTTGAAGGCCCTTTTCCACAGTCTTCACATTTTTCTGAAGTCGGAATTTACGCAGGGCAACAGTCGCTGATTCCTTGTTCATGAAAAACAGCTTCACCAACAAAGCTTTGTTTTTCTCGCTCAGCATCCTTGTTCACTCAGTTGGCATGAAACGGAGGATTAGATCTGGATCAAGAACATCAGTATTTGCAATCGCCTGTCTCAATTGCATATTCCCAACTCAGTCGTTTGTACGAGCGCCATCTGTCGGCAAGTTTTTTCTTATCTTAAAAAATCCGGTGACTTATCGATGTTAAGCATGCAAAGCGTTTTTTACTTTGTTTAATTTTCCGGGTTTTATAAACTTTTAAAGTTTATACGGACTTTTTTCTCACCCATTGTATTATTTATTATAGGGAAATTATTTATATGTTAATAACTTATTTTTTCTCTACTTGTGATAATTATATGGACTAAAATTAATGCATCAATTATTCCCAGATTTTTACTTATAATTAAGATAAGAAGTTTTATGCATATTTAATAATTTTTTTCAAATATATTACTTATAGCACAATAAAAGTTATTTGAACACTTGTAAAAGGGATCATACTTTAGATTGGTATTTGCAAGAAAATTTCAAATTTACAACTATTTTCACACTGAAAAATTGCATGAGAAGTTTGCTTACACGTTACAGAAACGTTTGTAATAATTTATTACTTATTAAACTGATTTTAAGGCAATATGAAAATAAATAGTAAAACATAAAACTGAACTAGTTTACTTACATTAAGTTTTTTCATACCAAAAGTAAACGTAAATATCAACAAAAATTTTACTTTATCTACCTAACTTATCTTAATTTATTTTTATACTAACACTAAACTCATTTTTTCATTTATTTTCTTATCAAGTTAAGCATTTGCAAAATTATTAGCCCTCATATGTAATTAATAAGATATAGTTTTTGTCAATTACAATTAATTAGAAGACATGTTATTTTCAAAAAATAACAAAGAAAACTTAAATATGTTTGGAAATTTTCAAAGATACATTTATGTGACCGAATTAAAAATTTCTTCATATGGATTGTAGATAATGAAATTGTTTAAATGAGGACTGTTCTTGTGAAATAATGTATCTGAGCTACGTTGCAGAAAAAAGATGAATACAGCTGCGGATTTTCAAGGGAATGAAAGTAGGGAACAATGAAAATTCCGAGTAGAACTATCAACACCAAATCTGAAAGCAGCTGTGTGCAAATTTTTATTAAGAGCGATAATGAAAAAATAAGTGAAAGAAGGAAAGAAAAAAAAAGACCGTTAAAATTAAATCAAGGCCGGTAAAAAACATCTGATCTATGTTTGAAAAAATAATAGGACAAAAAGATACTTATTTGTCCATTATGCTGCTAGTTTTTGTCTCAACTCATTGAAAGACAATTTACTTTAAGAACTTCTCCAAGGGTTGAAATATGTATTAGGGTGAGAAAAATCTGAGTAAAGATTTCAACATAATTAGTCTGAAAATAATGAATAAATTCCTACACAGTAACTATTTTATTGAATAAAAATAAAATATCGTTGGCTATAAATTATCGAAGACTAATAAATAGCATAACTAAGTTG
Source organism: Trichonephila clavata (assembly GCA_019973975.1). Lineage (NCBI taxonomy): Eukaryota > Metazoa > Arthropoda > Arachnida > Araneae > Nephilidae > Trichonephila > Trichonephila clavata. Next base: position 53,970 of record BMAO01032401.1, on the reverse strand, counting down.
ACCTTTTGACCTTTTTTGGTTACACATTACACATAATTGGGATAATTATTAATTTGATAGCAAAATTTAATTTATTACTGTCAAAACTTTCATTGTCAATTTACAACTTTCTATTTATATCATAGAAAGAAAAACTTCTCTGAAGATGCTAAAGTTTTTAATACTCAAATAAAAAAATTATTCCATATACAAAAATTAACTCATTTAAAAATAACCCAAAACACATGCTTTATTGCAAAAACTGAATTGTCTCAAGAACTAATTTTGCTTTTTTGATTGGTTCAATATGAGTAAATTTTGCAATGCAAACGACAGAAAAAAAAGCAGAAGTTGATATTAGTTTAATTCCTACTATTAGTTCACATTCTCTCTCTCTCTATATATATATTACAAAAATATACAAAAATATACCTAAGATAACTATAGTCATGATAATATATATATATATATATATATATATATCTTATTAAAATTTTCAGCTGTTAATAAAATAATTTCTGTTCATCCATTCAAGTTCAAATAAATTTTTTTAAACTTGTAGTGGATGACACTTGATGTTAATACAGTTTTTTCAAATATTAATTCATTAATTAAATTTAAAAATTAATAAATAGTAACAAACTAAAACAAGAGTTCAACAGTATATATAGAAAGGAAAATCGTTCATTTTGTCTCTCTAGCATAATGGATAGCACGTTGGACTTCTAATCCAAAGGTCGTGGGTCCTAATCTAGGATGGCCTAATTTTTGTGAATGCGATTTATTTTTTACTATACTATTTTATTAGAATAATTAAATTTTATTAATGTGAATAAATAGTAACAAACAAAAAATAGCCCAACACTATATATAGAAAAGAAAATGGAACATGACAAGTAAAATCACCTTCTGTTTTGTCACTTAATATTGTGATTCTGTCATATGTACGTACATATTTATATTAATTATATCTATTTAATTAAAAGTGGCTAAAATAAAATTTTTCTTTGTTGACCTAAGTAGGAATTGACTTAAGAAAACTTTTTTTACATAACTCTTGTTTTAATAGTTATTTTATTCAAACTTCTCTTCACAAAAATGCATCGGAAACTTATGGCACAATTCTGGAATACAATCTGAATATAATAATCCAGAAATCGAAGATAAATTAAAACATTGTATTTTTGGGAAGGATTTTTAAAAGAAGTCGATCCGATATGCAATAACAAATTGAAGAGGAACTCCCACATAATTACTCTCTGGTTGATGACATAATTATTATGGAAGCATTCACCAAAATTCCGAGAAAAGAACACGTGTTTTCAACTTTAGGCCCCAGTTGATAGGATATTTAATCAACTCGTTCAAAATTGAGCCGTTAAAAGTTATTGGATCCAATGTACGTGGGAGTCTAATCCAAAACTTTTCTGGAAGGAAAAAGATTTTCCTCTTGGGCATAGGAGTTCTAAATTTAACTCTTTTATAGATTCCAATATGTGTTGACTTTAAGCTGGAGGAAAGTTTTAATTTGAAGGGATTCTTACAGCCCTTATTTGCATTTAGAGGTGATAATCGTCACGATTCGGGGGATTTGTGTGAGTGCGTTAATTCAGTAAACCTTGAATACAAATATTCGTTAGTTTACAGCCGTAAACTAATAAATCGCAAAATTTGTGAAGTTTATAATTTCTAATTATAGCAATCGGGATAGATTTTAAGACGGTTTTTTTCCCGTTTATTCGATGGGCTGAAAATGGAAAGTTTTTTCTTTGAAAAAATGTTTAGTATATTTTCGCCTATCTTTTTTAAGATTTTATTCGTTTATAAATTTCACGTATACTATTTGTACGCAAACATCTGCTGGCCGTGGTAGCCGAGTGGTGACGATCGTGAACTCGTGGCTGACGTTGTTTCAGTCCAGTCGTAGGTTCGAGTCCTGGTTTCACTTAAGATCTTTTGTGACGGGATGCACGCTATGTTTGTCGAGATTCAGGGCACTCGTATGTTGGCGTTGAGTGGAAATGTAAGGTCTCGTTTGGGAAACTAGCTTACCACGTGATCCTCGACTTATATCGTCAGAAGTGGGATTCATCTCAATGGAGATATCAAGAGGATTAGTTTATTCTGAATCAAGTCAATGATACTAAACTAAACTCAGTGGTGCAACAGCCCAGAGGGTCAAGGCCTACTGTGCTCATCTAAGTGACCTTGGGCACTGAGGTGCATGAGCTGGTGTCCTGGTCAAGTGGTTCGTCTGACGCGAAACCCCCAGTGTTTAGTTCACAAGCAAACTTGCTAATCATTTATCGACCCCTGAAGTGATGAAAGACTGAATCGACCTTGCCCAGCCTGGGATTTGAACCCCGGACTTGTGGTGTGGAACCACGAAACACTACCACTTAGCCTTTGGGCTTGGTTCTGATATAAAGGTATAATACATTTCTTTAATTGGAATCAAAAGTATGACAAGATCAATGGGAAAACCTGTTAGATCCAGTTAGACATGCTTATGCTGATGATCTGTGTATGGAATTTTTATTTTTTCTGAGATCATCCTCAGAACCAAAGGCTCTTAATCACTAGTATAGGTCTATCTTTAAAGCGTTATATAATGACCATGTCGTAAGATTGTACGGCATGTAAGATATCCCTAGAGTGTCTAGCTTGGGTGTTGTCGGCAAAATTAAATCCTAATACAGGTGCCTCCCTCTAAGGAGGAAACTGGACGTCAAAATTACATGCGGTGATTGGTATCCGCCTATCATTGAATAAACTCACATTAATTTGGATTTATGAATATATTTTACATCAAGAAAGATACAAAAAATTAATACAATTCCAGTTTTACGGAAACAGACATGTAAGCCTTGTTTGATGCTCCTACGAACTATTCCGTCATTCTATTTCACCGAATCAAAAAACATAGCTAAATACTATCATCGTTTTAAAAAAATACGTACGCCTGAAATATCTCATAACAACTAGATTAGTAAGATGGTCAAAATGCTGTAAATGCAATTGAAATCACGATAAATGTGTCTTATTTATGTAATCAAGGCCCCAAATTCGTTTAGTACGAATTTAAACGTCGTCATGCAGTTCATATGTGCAGTTTGTCTCCCCATTATGCTGAACATCGTAGTTATCATAGTCTGCATAGTGCTTGCGTATATATAGTATTTTTGGAAATAATCATCTATTTACGAAAAAATAGGGCTCAAATTTTAATAGTATGTGTGGAAGATAATATTACAAATTATAAACAATGTTATTTTTGACTATGCTCGATCCAAAATATTGTGCTTGAACATATGTAGGAACGGTACAATCTATAAAAATGTTAACTATTTTTGAGCATGTTTAACTAAAATTATTGTGTTTTAATATGGCAACAGATTTTCACTATTAGTCGCATGTCACAGTATTTGGCGAAGGTTTTCGATTTGGCGAAATTGGTCGGGCATAATACGTAAGTTATATATAGCCACTGTTTAAGCAAACGTAACTTCTTCATATACGTTTATTAATACAATCTTTAGTTTTAGTAATTCATGCTTTATGACACTTGATGCAAATAACATTATTTTCCTAATTCATATATTTTGGATGAATAATCAACAATATATTTGGTTTGACATATTGTACTTAATTTTATTTATTATTTATTATATTCTCTTACAGGAGGTATATTTACTACAGAAGGACTCAGTAAATCTTTCAGTCTAAACCTCTAGGGATATGGGATATTATTTATGAATTATTTTAGATAACTTTAAAATTTGAGTTAGTATTCTATTATGATATGCTACTAGAAGCTTGCAAAAAATGTAGCTTATTCAAGGTAAAAATTCTGTTAAGAAGGCCTTTGACGAAAACTTTTCAACTCGTCTTTTACATCATATGTGAAAAATGTAAGCAAAAGTTCAAAAAGAAAAAATATTAAAATTTTAATCAAGTGACTGTGTTTGTTATTAGTATTCAAAAGAATTTACAGTACGTGTTGTAACAATAAATAGGGAAAATAACGAAATTTTCACTCCTAGTAACTTCTTTAAAACCCTTTTATGCTGAGATTTTGTTTCATTAAAAGATACTTGCGAAATTGCGAAACTTTATGCAGGAATAGGTATTTAGAATTTTAAAACAAAGATTTAAATTACTACGATGAGAAAGGTTAGAGGTTAGGTAAAGTTAGATTTTTACATAACAATTCAGAGATTCACTCTAAAATGAAGCAGTTAGATTGTACAGAAATCTAGCTACTGTATTTAATTATACTCTTATCAGTTAAATCACCCTCCCACTCTCAATATTGATGCTTTAATCACAATCAAATTGTATGCAGCAAAAGAAAATTTTAGGTATTACATGAATGAATTAATTATTATTGCAATACAACAATAGCATTAAAGGTTCAAAGAATAAAATTATTTAACAAAATTTACGTAAAATATATGTTCTATTTTTAAATACAAAGAGACCATATGTTTACATATTTTTAAGATAAAACAAGTGATGTGAACTTTCAGTAACTTTCATTCTGTGATTCAAAGCTGAAAGTATGTTTTTTTAGTGGCAATTGGACTTTTAAAAGGTAAAATTTTGTTCTTAATCTTACGTGTTTTGTTACAATTGTATGATAAATATAAAATGAAACAGTCTTTGAAAATTTCTGAAGTTTTCAGCCAATTTAAACAATACGTGCATTGCCTACAAACGACATTGAAAGAAAGTCTTTTTAAAAGAAAAAGCGTCATTTTTATCCGATTTGTTCCTTAAAAAGCACATGGATTTAAACCTTTGTTTGTGTGTGTTCCACATACTCCCCCTCCCCACTCCCTTAACTCAAGAATATTGAGAAACCGCTCCTTTTTCCATTGTATTTCCGCGCACATCTTCTCCAGTACCCTCGTTTTTCCCCAAACAAACTTCAGGGTTTTTCCTCCAGTCAAATGATTTCCAGAAACTCGTGCTGCAACACCGATTACGACAATTTACAGGGGTGAAAGGGAAGTCCTGCCAGAACTCCCATGTGCTTGGAGTTAGGGGCTCTGGGAAATGCAGGTAGACGTGGTCTACGTGCCTGGAAGAGTGTACCTACTTTCGCGAATGGCTGACTTGGTGAGATTACCAATTGGAGAAAGGGGTTGACGGAAGGGTGGAAGTGAAATAAAAGGGAAAAGAAGAAAGAGAAAAGTCAGAAAAAATTTCCACAAAGTGAAAGATGACGATAGTTGTGGGGGAAACCTGTATCCTGAAGATTGTTCCATTCAAACGAAAGGGAGGAACTGGTGGTGGTGGTGGGGGGGGGTGTACCACGTGATACCGATCGAAGCCTTATTCATCGGAAGAAGAGAGGCTCAATATCTCGGGTGGATGATGAGGGTGGAGTGGGAGAGGGATGTTCGGAATCGTTTGGCAGATGACCCGGAAATGCCTCTAATTTAGGACGGCCGACATTGTCTGAGGAATTGGGTTGCGCGTGGAGATGTGCTCCGTGGTATGTTATCTGCATTGACAGTTAAAAGAAATGGAAAAGCCCTCCTCCTTTTAATTGGATTTTACACGTATCATGTTGTACTTTTGAAATAAGTAATTACGCTCCTCTCACCCTTTTCCCACATCGCTTTCGAACGTGTTACGTAGGGCAAACCAAAAAGTTAATGGGAGAGTATATATTTAGCTTTAAATAAACTGATTTAAATCTTTTGATACTGAAACTTTTTATATGAATGTAGTAATTTTTAGAAATAATCGAAATATAGCAGTGTGTAATAGTAGATGTTAAATGTATTATAAGTTTAACTCGTTTATACCATTTTATATACAGAATTTTCCACGAGTATCCTTTTTTCTATTGAATTAAATACTCAAAACCGATTTTGATTTGTACTTATCTTGAAAACAAACTGTGGAGTAAATTCTTACTTAAAAATAATTTCTTTACAAAAATTATATTTATTTAACTAAGCGAATTATCTTATTAAAATATTTAAAAAATAACAAAGGACAGTTTAAAACCATTTAAAATGTTTAAACACTTCAGAGAGTGATTAGTAACCTTTTGTTCAAATGAAAACTTCTGACCATGGCTAAAGAGTCGCTTTAAAAGTAAGGAAAGAAAGTAAATATTAGGACAATGCTAACTACTTACTATTTAATATATATCTATTTATCAGTTGACTTCGAAATAGAGACTTGTAATCTAAGGAGGAATTGTTATAATCATCCCACTCTGTAAATTCTTGTATTAACAAAAATTAATAAATTTGAAAGTTCAAGCTTTTAAAAAGTAATATGTGTACTTTCCTTAAAGACACAAAGCTTAAATTATGTTCGAATCACAAGTTTCGTAAAAGAAACTTTTAATCTCAATAGAATGTTTTTTTTTTCAATAAAAAAAGCAAAAATCTAAATAAGTTCTACTCGCATGAAGAAAAAGCTACTAACTCTATAGATGTTTTGAAATGTTACGTTCTAGATTGCATTGGAATAGTTTGTATTCATTATACGAACCAAAATCTGAGTGGTTTCATGTATTCACGGCTCCTTTTACGAAGATCTTATTGCAGCAGGTACAGGAGTCTCTTTTGAGCTTATTTTTCTTTTATGCTTTTGCAGGGTAAATTCGAACAACTTTTGCAGGAAGCTATTCAAATTGCTTTAAAATACTTGCTGAATTAAGAGGAAAACTTTGTTAGTCATTTTTTTATTATTATCAAGCTGCAATACAGGCAGTTCCTGGAGTTCCTTCTCATTGGAGAAAATCTAATTTTGAAATTATCTACGGAAGTTGGCTTTAAAATCGAAATGTATAGTTTTTCAATTGGTATCTGGTCCTTGTGGCATCTTTGGGAACGAACAGGGTGAAAAAAGGGCTACATCAAATAAAATCTTCAGCACTTCTATTCTATTTTATCTTTCTATTTTACCAGGCTACACATGAAGAAAGTAAAAGAACAAAGTTATAAAATCCAAGTTCAAAATAAAGTAAAATCAAAGCATTGCAATACTGAAGATTTCTAAGCAATCCAGAATAGCCCATGGGTATGAGTGTGCATGTCATGAGTGTGCATCGAATCCTACCTTTCCTTTTTATAGTTCTGTAGATTCATTCAATCGGGATCATCTCTATCGATGTACATCGCTTTCTAGCGGCTTTGAAGCAGCACCTTACGGATGTGCTAGATAACTTTTCAAGCAATTAACTTCGGTCATTTCTATATTTAAATCTTTTGTGTTATTACCTTGTACATTTGTATTTTTGTACTTAATATTTGTCTTAATATTAGAAATAAAAAAATAATTTTTCATTTTAATTAATCAGAACTAATATAGAATGACATTTAGAGAAACAGTTATCAGGTCTATAGATCAACAGATTGCTTGACTGCTTTTTTTATCACAATGGCACTCTCTCTTATAACGGTATAGAATTCTAGTGACCTTAGTAGCCAAATGGTCATGATTCCGAACTCAAATTCATCAAAAAATTGCATTGTCAAATCATGAGTTCAAACTCTGATGCCACTAAACATTCACCGTGTAGCGAGGCTAATGCTTATTAAATTTGCCAAGGTTCAAAGTTCTCACATTAGTGTAATGTAAAAGTTTGGAGAGAGAAATGCCGACTTAGATGCCCTCCTTGTCACTTGACCGTGGTTCAAAATTGCGAGATACATAGCCAATTTTGTAAAAACAGAATAATACAGTGGGGAACCACAAGAACACACAGCAGTTTTAAATGAATTATTTAAGAAGCTAATAATTCAAGTAACTTGATACTTCGCTAAGTCTCTTCAAGCCGTCTCCCTCAAATTTGAGTCTATGTAAAAGCATAATGGTGGTTTCTTTTTAGAAAATAATATTATTCCAGGATCAATTTTTCCTACTGATTGCGTGCAAGAAAAATATTTGCATAGTTGTATGAATAATTTAGAATAATAAGGGCAGGTTCAATGCAATAAGCTAAATAAATATAACAAAAAAGTCCCATTTATAAAATGAAGTAACTAAAAATAAGAGAAAGCCTCAGCATTTACTTTATGCATCAATAAAATAATATATTGCCTGTCATACAAACATTTGAATCTTCAATAATTCTTAACCTTTTGATGTTTGGAATCTTTTTTTTTATTTTCCATTATGTGATGGTTTCATTTCATTGTCAACAAAAATAAACAATGTTTTCCCCAGAAGCTATAGTCACCACTACAAGATGCAGTTGGTCGGAATACTGATACAATGAAGACATTTGTTTTGAAGGTTGGTTATTTGTTTTTGAATGAGGTGAATTTAGAATATTTTGATAGTAAGAAATAAGTACTTAATTTGAAATATGTTTAACTAAAATAATTTTAAAGCATAATTTATAGGTCTTAAGAATCATTGCCCTATTTTTAGAATAATCCAACTTTAAGTACTGAAGCACCTCTGAAGATAAAAGCATGTAATTATAATAAATTAATTCTATTTATAGAATCCTTTTTCAACTTACGATTTTCATTACATAAAAATTACATATGTATTCTAGGACATGTATTATATCGTTATGTACTTTCCTCTCTCCTCTTTCTCTCATTGTTGACGAGTTTCGTCTGGCTACTGGACACGATTGTCTCCTCAAACAGTTTTATTGAATTCATGTTGCACAGGCCCCTTTCTGCACGCTCTGTGATATTTGGGAGGACATGGATGCTGACCACATTCGCCACTGCCCAGTACTAAAGGGCTCCTCTTTGAGCGATCTTTATTGGCCAGCTAGGGAGTTATTGGATTCATAGACTTTTCTCCCCACGTTATTTCCTACTTTGTTTTATATGCTTTTGTTTTTGTTCTCTGGAGGTCTTCTGTAACCCTGGTCATTGTAAATATAAAAAAAAACGTTTGACTTTTTTAGTTATACTTGCTTATTTATTTTATTTACATATTTGTGGTCGTTAGTGTGGGTGGTCATAGGGTAGGGAGAAGATATATATGGATTTACTTAACTTTCTGATTTATATATAGGAACAGGAGGGAAGTTTAATTTAATCTGTGTCGAATCTCTTGACACAGTTTTTCCGCCATCCAATGCCAGGAAATAGACCAATTAAACAAATAAAAAAAAACAATTTAAGAGACTTAGAAAAAAAAAACGGTCACAAGGTATTGTATATTCTAAGTAAAATTTAAGTTTCTTTTTATTCATAGATTAAGATATTGCTTTTATTTGCGCTATGTCTATATTTCTAATATGCGCTTAAAAACTTTTTTTTACTACAAGTTTTATTTAAATCCTCGACATTTTAAAACTAGAGTTTAGATCTCCCTGTCTTGCTTTTATGAGAACGTATTGCGAAATAACGGCAATATTATTAATTTTGTCTTGTAAATTCTCATTGACTCTCACTTAATATTGGAAGTCAGTTTTTAATACGTGATACACAATTATCATTTTAATCCTACTACGTTTTTCACAAGCAAAGTTTAACTTGAATTTTTTTTAACGTTAAATGCGATGTTATCTTCGCGTTAAAAATAAACAACTGTATAAATAATAGTTATCGTTCAAACCCTTTTTTCAAAAATTGATTGGTCTAATTTGTAATTTTATTCTGAGTATATATATACTTGTATATATATATATATATATATATATATATATATATATATATATTATTTCTAATGGGCTGTGGATTGGTGTTTTACCATTGCATAAATATTGAATTTTGGAAAAAAAGTCAAGGGACGTCATTTCTCTGAGACGATTCCTTAACCTTTGGTTTATTTTCAAAAAAAGAAAATGAAATAAAAAGGATAAGAAACTCTACTTGACGAGAAATAATTTTAAAAAAAGTCTTTTGTAGATTAACTGAAGTTAAAGAAAAATTCTTTGCCTTTTTCATTCTTCTAGATTTGCAAATAAACTCATTTTATACTAGAAGACACAGACTTCCGATTCAGCACATTTATTGGAAAGAAAATCTCCAGATAACTGAAAGAGGAAGGAAAGAGAACCAATTAATATTTTTCTTCATCATTTTTGAATAATAGTCGGATTACATTTGTGAAACATAGATAAAGCTCCAACGAAGTCAAATCGAAGGTGGTGATAATACAGCGATATTATCTACTTTGAGACTTGCGGTGTGATTCATAAAGAGTACCAACCACATGGCGCAACCATCACTAAAGAGTACTAACATGACGTTTTGCATCGCCTAGGTTAAGCGATGAAACTAAAAACCCTTACCCATGGGCAACAGACATTTGGAAGCCCATCACAATAATGCACCTCCCCATTCTTTATACCTGATATCTAGCATCCCGGTGAAACACAATACACTTGTGTTTCATAAGGCTCCTTATTCTTCTGACATGGCTACTTTTGACATGCGACTTTTCTCCTAGCTGAAAATGCACACAACAAATTTCTTTTAAATAACAAGACATCAGGCAAAATAAAAAAACTGGCAACCATTTTAGAAAAACGTTCCAAAGTTGCTTCTGACAGTTGCCGGTTTATTTGGAAAAGTATGTGTTAGTCCGATAGGAAATTAGTGCAAGATCGTTTGTTTAAATACGAGGTTTTATTTACAATAATGTCATATATTTTATGAACACACGTCATATGTGTAGACGTGGATCTTTTTGGAGAAATTGTAGACAAGAAATGTGCTCATATTTCCATCAATACTATGGCTGCCTTTTTTGACCGCTATTTTTAAGAAAAAACAATGTTTTCGAGATGAAATAAATAAAAGTAATTATCTCCTTTCCTAGAGACGCATCAAATAAAAAGTGTATTGTAGCTTAAAAGTAAAGTAATTACGTAAAACTGGATACTTTTGCCAATTAGTGCTAAACGCATTTTGTTCCACTAATTAGATTACTCCACGAGCTTCGTTAATTTTTCAGGAATGTCCGGACGTATTATAATCTAATTGTTGCTTTGCACCGTAATGAATAAATTGAGAAAAACTCTGCAGTTAATGCACAGAAAACTTTTTAAAAAACCAGTATTAAAGTTAATATAGCAAGATGAAATTAGTTTGAACACTGATAAATTCTCCATTCAATTAAGAAAAAATGTTTTGTTAAAATTTTTGGTTTAAATGATACAATGTAGATTTTGATAACGTTTTGCTTAAACAAGTTTCAAACAATCAACTATATATATATATAAATATTTTAGAGAAACGTCAGATTTATTTTATGTTTTCCAGTTTGTAAAATAAATCACACAGATATAGAGCTGATTATTTTCTATTCTTTTACGAAATCCCTTAAAAAAACCTGGACGTTAGATTTCCACCATTGGTTTCACATCATTATACAAAATCGAGAAAGAGCACATTTAATAATAATAACTTTTTCTTTTGTTATCGTGTTTTGCAAAATGAGTTCAGAGTATTTCGACAAGCATTATTTAAAGCCGATTAAAATGAAATACATTGTTACAAAGATTATTACAAGTGAACTTGTACTCAGGAGACATGTAATATTTATTTTAATTATTTTTTTTATTGACGTAAATATGTTTCAGTGCCATAATGTAAAAGTAGTGTGGACTTGAGTTTATTTTCTTATTTTTTTTCTTATTTTTTTGTCATTCCTTGTTTTTTGTCAATATTCTCTCTTCCTCATTTTGTCTGCAGTTGTTTTGTAACCCACAATTGAAAATAAAAAATAATGTTAAAGTAAATTATAAGAACGAAACATAACAGGAAAAAATATTAGTAACGTATTTGAAAATTACTTGCCAAAGAGAGAAAAAAAACAACGTTACATCAATATAGTATACATCACATAAATTAATAAAAGGACGAGTTTGTGTGTGCATGCATAAATAATGTAACGTAAAAATGGAAGCGTTCCAACACACGGCATTTAGTACACTGTAACAACAATGTACTAAACAGATGATAGTGTAAATTTTAAAGGCGATATTTTAGAAATAAGCTTTCTATATATTTTTGAAATAAATGTTAAAATGATTTTTGGTATTGTTTGTGACCTAGTTCTCAAATAAAATGCTTCAGGAGTAATTCTTGCTCCATGTGAAATGCAAAAGTTTTTTTAAGTATCTCTTTGTTTCAGGCTAGTAAACTCAGATGCTTTTTGGTGATTTTTTGAAAATTGAAAAGCTGGATAACATTAGTTTCCATTGCTTTAAAAAAATTCGTTCTCATTCAGAAATATATAGATCTAAACGACGTGATATTCATATGGTACACTTAATAAATATTGGATCTTTTTTTATTAAAAAAATAACACATAAAAATGTCAGTTAATGAATTTTATACAAATTTTTAATTACCTTCTTAACGAGACAGTGATCGCCTCTTTTCGCCTATTTTCTTCTGCCAGTAAGCATAACTAACATATATGACCTCATTGCTTACAATATACTCTTCATGATTTTTTATTATTAATCGTTAATATTAAAATTTATGCTTGTTAGCTAAATTGTTCAGTCTATTTTCAAAGCTCATCGGCACGAAGAATAGGTCTTCCAGCTGTAAAAATATAATATAAGAAAACAAACCGAATCCTAATTCTTACACTGTTCCAAAGAGCCTGGTTCTCTCAAATCATGATGTAGTAAGGCTTTAATCTACAACTCTCCCCTAAATGTTAACTCTGAAATATTCTATGGCATACTTTGTAAGAGGAAGTACACACTTAACCATTAATCTATCATCTGAATGAGCATCAATTATGTCTTCTACTTCATAACCAACAAAATCTCGAGTCAGTTATAATTTTACCTTCACATGAAACTTCATTTTATGAGTTGTGATTAAATGAAAAAGAAATCACCACCTACTATATAAAAATAAGTTTGATTTAATAGTACTCACTTGTGTATTCATAAAGTATTCTGTTTTTTGTCAATAACACGTGTATATGCTCTATTGTAAACGTTATGTAACATCAATTGAAACAAAATTGTTGAGATATTAGATAAAGATGTCTGTGACAAAAAGATAGCTTATAACAAAAATTTTGTAAATGGAAGATTTTATACCTATTTCCATACACTATTGGTCAGCTATCCCTAATTAAGTTTCAATGAATAGAATAGGCATCAGTAAAGCCGAAACTAGTAATCTTTTTCCAGCACAAAGGTCTTAAGTTTAAATTTTACTTATATCTTCGAAATAGGTATTGCCATAGAAAATATTTATTTTCATCACATGATGTGCAGAATTTTATCTCAAACAAGCAACTGGTCAATTACCATTTAAGAATGAAGTTATAAATTAGGAGCTTTCGAGTTTATAAATAGAAGATTTGATTTTTATAATGAAAGCAAAATTTATAATAAAACAAATATTGAATGACTTTTTGCTAAATATAATTTTATGATTTATAGTTATAGAAATTTTTAATGACTACTGCATAAAAGATTCTGGTTATATTATAGACGCCTCCATACTTAAAAAATGCTATTATTTTCTAAATAAAAACTGAATCACACATCATTCCCTAAAAGTTATTTAGTAACGTAAAATTCCTCATTTTCTGAATTAATTAAATTTATATAAAACTAATTAAAATGGCTTTATGAAATTTTAAGAAAATTTATTTTTTATCATTTAGTTTCAACGAGGGATAATTCAGTCACAACACAATCAAGTACATTACAACCTTCATTTCTTCTTGAAGGGAAGAATTTTTTTTGTAACTAAGCAGTAGATTGTATAAAATGTTTTACTCCAGAAATCAAAAGGTATTATTGGCTAATAAGCTTGAATGCGTTGAAAAAAAAACTCATTTTTCGAGCTTTTAAAAACTTTTCTAAATATTGGTTTTTAAAATTCGGTTTCTCTGAGTCAATGGCGAAAACATTTTTATTTTGCTTAAAAATACAGTATTAAACACTAAAACCTGTGTATCACAAAATTAGGCTTTATGATTTTCTTAAAAAATTGGAAGAGTGTTATATAATTGTTATTTATCAGTCAGATGTTTGAGTTGTTTAATTTTTGCAAGAATGAAAATGTTCAAAATGTAAAATAATTTGTTCTTATTTGCAAAATTAAAATAAAATTTCTCATAGAAACATTTACTCTTTCCTACAATCTATTTCATATTCTTTATTTTTTTTTAAAAAAAAGAGTTATCTATACACTTTTTCAGAAAAGGACTCATTAACATAATACCTAGATTATATATCGTGTCTAAAATTTGAAAGAATCCCATATTTTTTTTAAAAAAATTTACGGTCACAGCTGAAATAAAAAAAAAATTAAATTAGCTATTCAAACCACAAATAAAGTTTTTCGTGCGAAAAACTCAAGCAGAAACAATACTTTGAAAAATATGTGGTATTTTTAAAATTAAATTACTAAAGTAAACACAGAAGAACAATACGATATACGTCTGGGACTTCTTAACGCAATAAATTACTAAAAGCAAGACAATATTTTATACAGATGACAAAGGAACGAGAGGAAAGAAGGAAAAAAAAAGAATACTACTCGACGGAAGAAAGTTAAAAAAAATTATATTATAATTCTAACCGTTAAGCAAAATAACGGTTTTATGAAAAAACGAACATAAAACATTTTTTTTGCTCTTTATTCTATCCGAGGGAACACATTTTTTATATTGTTTACTTTTATAGCGCGTAGGGGCAACCAGAAAAGGGAAGCAAATTGACTTAGGGAAAGAAGGAGTGTTTGAAAGAAGAATTAGGGATGCTGCGAGACCACTCATCTTTCCCTGACCTTCGATTGCAGGAAGAGAACAGGAAATCTTCTCACGTTCCAAGTGACTAAGTCGCTTAGAAAATGGATCCTTTCCGAACGTGAGGTGACGTCGCTAAGCACAGGGCATCCAGGGAATTAGTTTGCTTAGTATCAACATCACAATGGATACACAGTTAAGCATTTTTCAATAATTGCTTTAAGTTGGATCAAATTTAATTCATATGTATTCAGTGATAAAGTATTCGTTCTTAACTTTTGCTGGTCTGAAAATATTTAGTACATAAATTACCCTTTGGGCTTCAGTTACATGAATATTTAACTGGATAACATAACGAATAGTTTTACACTGATCCTTATTTAATTATGATGTGAAGAGTATTTGAAGATGAACCTCAAAGAAAACATTATCCTGTTTAAACGCTTCATGAAGCTTAGTAAATTTCTGGTAAAAATTGGAGCATTTTAAACCACCTTTAAGAAATTTTCCTCAACTAAATATAAATCCAGTTTAATTTCATTATTTGAAAATAAATATTACACTTCTAAAGATTTAATAATAAGGTTACATGACTTAGCATGGATTGTAACTTCTAGATCTGCGTGAAAACTGTTACAGGACGTTACCAATCTCTTATAAAATACAAAGAGTTGGTTTGATTATTATTAATATCGTACTTTACAGTATCGCGAGGGATATTGGTGACGGTTTCGTAACTCTGAGTCTTTGTCAAGGGACAGGGATAATATTTGAGCTGACACCCGTTTCTCCTACTTCCAAACCACGCCAACTACTTGAGGATTTTGAGCTTCGAATAGATTTAATGTGTATCAGTCCTTCTACAGGGTCGATCTTCTGTGATATCAGTACTCGAACTCAAAAAATATTGTGTGCTTTAGATAAAGATCTATTAGAGAATATTGATTTAATGTGTCAACTGATAATATTTAAAGTAATATTTTAATGTGAAAAAGTGGTAAATTATTTAATGGATCATACATAAAAATTGTACTACAATAAATTTAAATAATTTATTGAAATTAATCTCTAACAACGTAACTGTTTTGAGAGTTTTATACATTGTTTTTAGAAAGCTATATATATTAGTCAAAAAATGTAGTTGTTGCTTTTTTTAAAAATTTATATATTGTTTAGAAAAATATTTTATTTTAATACAATAAATTATGAACAAATGCCACAAAATTTTAAAAGAAGCCTATAAACTGAATAGTTAATCATTTGAAGTACAGCTATTATCTCAATTATTGAAATATTTTTTTATAAAAATGTAGAAATTGAGCCTAAATGTAGAACTTGTTTGCATAAGGTAAAATCTGGTACTTTATAGTTACCTTGTAAGAATCAAAATTGAAGAAATAGTTTTTGATAAAAAAATTCTGGACAAGGAAAATTAAAAAGAAAGGATAAAAAAAGAAATAAATAAATTGGAAAACTGGTATCATATAGATATAGAGAGAAGGAAACTATTAATTTCAAAATATTACTCTAAAAGAAATAAGGAAAGATTAGAATATTAGAATCAATACCTTATTTTCTAAACAGAATCCTATGTTTGAAATGAGAGTGCAAAAGATCTAACGAAACTAATAAAAATGCAGCAACTTTAAATCAGAATAATCGAAAACAGCTTAACTCGGTTTTGCTTGTATATCAAATATGTCTGCATAAATCCATTTCATCTTAATCATTCGTATTAGCATGATAAAGTTTTCATAATGCTCTACCTAATTATGGTTTAATTATTAGTTCTATCCTTTTTTTCTTTTGTAAATAAATAAAATTTGCTTTCCCGGAAATAAGTATTTTAGTGCTTTAAAGACCTTATTTGTTTAAGCACTTAAGTTAGATTCGATTGAAAATGTTTACAGAATAGAATAGTGTAGAAATCAAAACAATTTCCATTAAGGTTTGAATGATAAGAATATTTCACTAAAATTTGTAACGAACTACAAATGATTCTGATTTATAAAATACTAACTGTATATCATACTATTATGATGCTACGATATTTACTTTTATTTGTGAAAAAAACTAGAATATTTCTTTGCTATTGGCTTCAATATTTAGATAAGCAAAAATTATATATATATATCTATCCTTTGTGGTAAAATCAATCTGTAATTAGTCTCAAATAAAAAAGAAACCCTATTGAATTGTTTATTGAAAGTAATCAAAAATGAAGTTCTTATAACATAGTTCATAATCATCTTTTATTTCTCTCTAAAAACAATTTTTCTACACTGAGATTTAAAAAAAAACTGATTATAAACCTATCCCTTTTTTAAAAAAACCCTAGAATTCAAAAATCAACCAAAATATTTATCCAAATTATGTATTAAAAGATTTCCGTATATTTTGGCATTTGTAAGAAATACGTCTATCTTTATTTAAAAACTACACAAAACTTCCAATTTTCGTTCGCATTAACATTTATAACAAATCGCATAACAAAGCAAAGGATCCAGATAATTACACAGGTCAATTAATTGAAATTCAGATAACCCGTTATTTACGGTATTTTCAAAAGAACGGAAAAGATAACACATCAACCGAATTTCTCCTCACTTATCAAAAAATCGATCGAGTTAAAAAACCATCTGCTTTGTAAGCTGACATTCAAGTTCGGGAGATGCGCTGAACGTGACATTTGAAAATGTTGTTTATGACGTGTTCTATTTCGAGTATCGAGAAAAATAAGTGTGATAGGGTATATTTGTTTATGAACCACCGTCAATTTTCTCAAAAAGAGTTTCCATGGAGACCCTCATTTGTTTCATCGATCCAAACAAAACATCATTTGGGGTAACCGATAATTTACGAAACAATACTAAAAGCAAACTAGAATCAGGTTTTAGTTGGAAATAAATTGAAAATTGGATTTCTTCGTGGAATTTTGGCAATCGTATATGATTTCAGAACTAAAACTCTTCAAAAATAGATTTTACTTTTGCAATCTAAAAATTATGCAATTTTCTTATAGCACTGGATTATTCATAAGGAATATAAAGTGTGTGGGTTTTGGAAATTATAGCAATTCATATCGAAGAATCACAGAAAGTGTATGGAAAACATCACAGGACAAATTATTTTCATCAAATTATCCTATTCTTTATTTTTATTAACGTCTTACCCTGAAGTTACATTAGAGATATGAACAACAATCCTTATAATTTAGAGCCTAGTTTTAGTGACGAGGAAGAAATTTTAATACATATCGCATTTTCTAAGCTTCCACAACACGCCAACGGGAGAACGTTGAGCCTCTATAGTTTTTAGCCTGTCTACACGGCGGGTTTTTAATTGCACCAAATATCGAGCCCATGGTACATCAATGCAAACCATGAGTTTGATAACAAGACCACTTGGCTACCACAATCATCACTTTTCATACATTACACAAAATGTTTCCATATTACTTCTTTGCCAAATTAAGCACAGTAAATGAAAACGCTTCGCTTTAGAAAGTTCTATAACTGAGATTAATTATAGAATAAACACAAAATTAGAAAGTGTCATATTAATATTATGTTACAATTTGCACAGCCCTTAACCTAGGTGCAAGCATAGACTAGAAACATTTAAGCAATGTTTAGGTAAGACATTTGATTTGCTAGAACATTTCTCACATTTTATAAATTTCTTAAAAATTATAGTCAAGCTTTTTAATAAGTGTAGAATAATGGTGCCTTATAAAATAGAAATTATAAGTAGGATCGAAATTATGAATATTGTATGCATGAAATGATCCAATGATAGTACTAAAACTATAATTAAATATTTGAAAAAAATTAAAAGCTTCAAAATTTTTTAGTAAAACCTTTTGGTCTTCTAAAAATATATTTGAGAATTTTTTCTGATTCAGATTAAGGTATAGTTTTTTTAGTTATACTAAACCTTAATAACTGAATAAAACAATTATCTAAAGCCAAATTTTTTACATTTTATAATGAGAAAAAAGTGCCTATATTATTATTATCGAAGTTATAAACGCGTGAAATAAATTAATGCGTTTGTATATGTTTTAAAAGTCATTTGTAGCATAAAATAAACAACAGAAATTTGTATCTAATATTATAACTGGTTACCCTTATAGAAAAGCAGTAAGATTGAAAATAATTTCCAACATGATACTGAGGAAAATACTTTCCGCAAATAGCTTTCAGGTACGAAAACGCAAAATTTATGAGAAAGGTTTAGTTTAAATATTTAAAAACAACCGAAGTGATTTACAATGTTTAACATAAGCAATGAAATGCTTTTTTTTATTATCAATTTGGAATAAAATTTCACGAAAATAATCAAAATAAGAGATAAGTTCATAAGACAAATAAAAAAAGATCCCTGCTAAAACTTATTTCAAAAATAGGCTTAAAATGACAATATACAAAGAAAGGAAATTTATTCTTCAATTTTATATGATATACTATCAGGTAAAATACCATCTTAAATACAGGTATGTTAATGAAAAGTTTTCTATTGAACTCGTGAAAATGAGATACAAGAATATTTAGAAATTTTCTCTTAAATGTTCCTTATCGGCTTAGCATCATTCAGTTCTAAATTATAGAGAGTAATAAAAAATTTAGTTTTAATAATATAGCCTATAATGTGGAAGATACTAATATTCTTCAGATTTTAAATTAATTGTATTAATTTTTTATTTATTTAAAAAATACCCTTAAAATTCTTTAAAATTACTAAAGTAAATTTGGTTATTTATTTCGAATCGAAGTTAAAATGATTTCTCCACAATGAACCAATTTGAAATATTTTTGAACAGGTAACTAACTGCCTTTCAAGGCAAAATATCTAAATCTTATCAAATACAAATAATATTATAAGAAATATTAATGTATACATTCTCCCCTACTCTAGTTTATTTTTTACGAAAATAAGCGTGTCAGGGTCCTAATATTTCGAGTCAACTTCAGAAGATGCATTGACAAATCAAAATACTTACTACTGGTAAATAATTCAGTCCTGTTATCCTTTTTAGGCATGCAGAAAAGCACTGTGAGTGTCAAAAGGCCACATGAAGCTCAGAAGCTTTTTAAAACATTTTAAAGGTTAATTTTAAACGATTTTTATTTTTAAAAAACTAACAAGAAATAAGCAAGGGCTAAGTTTCATTTCATGTTTACAGTAACAAATTTAAAATAAGAAATAACAATGTAAGAATAATAATCAATCATAGACGCTTCCGAATGTTATACAGTTTACGTACAGTATCATGGCAAATAGCATTAAGCAGTCTGAATGGATACCAGTATTTATTCATACAGCATCCTGAAATACTCTGCAAAGCGGTAGGGTAACGGCTAGTCATTTATACATAACAAAATTAATGATCCTGATTCTCATACATTTTATAAAAGTGTGGCTTTATACTTGTTTAGAATTCAATAGAATTCGAGATTTTTAACTGGTCCAAAAATAGTACATCAAAAATTTGAAAGAGTATTTAAAGGTCTCGCTTTCGTTATTAAATATATATGATTTAAGTATAACCCAAAATCTTGTTAAACGTAATATATTTATAAACCCTCATAAAATAAATATTAGTCACGAGCAACTTTATATTGGTTCGTTTTTTTTCTAAGACTTTAAATAGGAAGGCGTGCTAATATGATCTACGTTGGTTCAAGTTTCAGTGTTACTTAAAACTCAACACATAGAATAAATATTGCGCGTTAAATCTATCAATGCTCAGAATCCTCAGGTTGGCGTGGTGTGTAAGTTTGGAGAGTAGAGTGTTTGCTCAGTAACAATCCTTGAGTGGGTCTAAAATCACAAAGTTCACCTTCAATATCCCCGGTATGACTTTGAAATTCGACATTAATAAACAAAAATTTATTAAAACATAAAGAGGAAGATTGGTAGTTTCCGCAGATTTTATTTCTTTAAAGAAGTATTAAGAATTGATAAATTATTTTGAGACTTTATTTATTAAGTAATTATGATCTGAGAAGTACATTATTTTTAATAATTCAAATCTCATTTTATGGGATACAAAACATTGTCTCTTTTTTAAAATTTTTTATTTACTTCTTCTTACTATCTTTGTTTACTCACTAATCTTTAATGTCTTTTTCAATCATTTGCCTTCTATTGTATTTAATGTAAACTTTTTTTATGTACTCTTATAATTTCAGAAATATACTTTGAATATCATGTTCGAATACCATACCCAAATTTACTAAAAGCGCCTCTAGAGAATTCCATTAATAACTCATGAAGAATCCATTAATTGAGTGATGAATATTTCTGCTTAGATAAAGCACGCCTTTTATAAAAAAGGATATCATTTCAATGCGTTTTTTCCCTGCAATTTCCTATTATTTTAAAGGAAAAATTATAAACAGACAACTTCCTACTATTTACGACAGAAACAGTGCAATAACATTAGCTCTCCATATCCACTGTAGGATAATAGCAATTCTTTTAATTAGATATAAGATTATACATTAACCATAATACTATATTAAAGAAACATATGTTAATGAGAATAAAATACGAAGAAACTTTTTTGCTTAGCTAGCTTTTTTTTAACATCACAGGGGAAATTATAGTTAGGCACAATTTTGCTACATTACGTTTTTATGATGGTACAGTACGACAGCAGTATAATTTGTAGTACGTTTTTTTGCTTAAGGATTAATTTCTTTAATGATTCTAAATTGATAAAACTAACAGTATTAATTGATTATTTCATGGTTAAAATGCTCTTGACCACTGTACAACCTTTCCAAAGCTACTTAATGGCAGTCACTTGTTGAAATTGAAATAAGATTACTAGGAATTAATAATTTAAACTTGGCAGCACAAACCATTTACTTCATATCAGCAAATAATACAAAAATTATGTAAATATCAATTATTAGGTAACATAATGATACTTTTGGCAGAGCATTCATTTAATGCATATTAAAAATAATGAAAAACATTTCAATAATAATGATTGATGATAAGTTACTTGATAATTTGTAAACAGTGATTACACGAATAATAACAATAAGTAATAATTGTAATTAGCTGTTATTACAAGGAAATTAAATCAAGATTTCTGAATAAATTGTAACAAATCTTAAATTAAATGCATCCAAGCAATAGAATTAACTTATATTACTAAGAAGCTGAAACAATAAGATGTGAAAAAGAGATATATAATTTACGTAATAATCTAAATATTTGGTTAATAATTAAATAAAATTTGGAAAAATATTCTCTGGAAATTTAAACTACATCATTAGTTATTTTAAAAAATTTAATTTTAAAACTCCAACAAGAGTAAATAAATAATTTAAAGAATCAAAAATCAATAGTAAAAGTTTTAACAAAAAATAAAAAAAAGTCAAGCAAACTGGAGAGAAATCATAATAAAAATCATCAAAATATTTATAAACTATAACAATTAGGTATTTAACGAACAATATTTGCATTATTTAAATGTGGTTAGTACCATTTCCAAGAAAAGATCCAAAGCATCAAATGTAATTTTTCGTATACATTATATATTAAAATTTGCCTAAAATTCTTTTGAAACTTTTACTGTGCGCATTAGAAATATTACATTAAAGAAATTGTTCGTCAATAATTAAACCGTTTAATTGAATTAAATCTTTGCAACTTGTTATAATTACTTTTATGAATACACGAATTGAATATCTGGAACAAATGATTTGTTTCAATCTCTTTGTTTTAGCTCAATTAGTTTTATAAATATTTAATTTAAATGTGTGTGTGTTCTCCAATTTTACTACATGTTATTGCATATTACACAAAACAGTATTTTTTGATATCATATAAAGTTCAGATACAATTATCAAAATATAAACGATTCATTTAATTTTTGTAATAGTTAGCTAAAAAAGTATTAAAGTCATATTAATAAACAATCAATCAATAATTGAACTTGTATTTACTCTTATATATAATTATAATTATTAGTATATTGATGAAATCAGAACTGGTTAGGCATTTATCGCACAGATTTATTCATCGGATTACAAAAAATTAAAAAGTTTCGAAACAATTTCTAAAAGAGTGTGTTTTTTTTCCAACTGATGTTGATACCAAGCAAAATAGATCTAAGCAAGATAGATCAGCAAAATAGATCTTTATAACATATTTTACAAGATACAATGTGTTACTGTAAAAATATTAAGGGCATTTATTTTTTAGTGAGACTGAGTTGAGAAATTATCTCAATATTTATATCTGATAAACCTGTTCTCAAGTAAGAAATAGTTTTTCAAACTTTTTTTTCTCTGTTACAGAAAAAATAATGCTGCTTAGAGTATCAATGCAGTCAATCATATTATTGATGAGTATAAATACAATAAAAAGAACACAAAAACTATCTCGTAATGAACTCGAAATATTGCAAAGTTTATGTAGATAAGAGGAGGATAAATCCTGCGAATAAAAAGGGTTGCTTTTATAAAACAAGAACATAAAAACAAAAAATTTTAAATTTTTTTTAAAGAATACCGAAATATATAAATGGAATCGAAGATATTAAACAAATAAGCATAAGTAATAAATTGAAAGCCGTTCTCAAAAACGGGCGCAACTCGATTCAACAAGTAAAATATATTTGTAGTAGTTGAGCGCTTTGGAATATATACTATATAGTAGTTGAATTTAACACACACACACACACACACACCGCCACGTCTTTTCTTTCTTTTATTTTACTAACTAAAGATCTAATGTAAAAAAATTTTACCAAAAAGTATTTTAATTTTGAAGGTTTCAAATACTGCTACAGCAATTTATTGGGATAAATGATAAACAAGAAAGAAAACTTTTTAATTCTATAAATTTTAATTTAATTATTTTAATAATGTTATCTATTTCACAATACAAAATCATGCTCTGCATTGTTTAAAAAAAATTATACTTATTTTTAAACACATGAGGAATTAGAAAAGACGGTAAAAATGAAATACAGAATGAAAGTTTTGAAATAAATCACTAAAATATCTTAAAAGTGTACTAAAAAATTAACCCTTTAACTGCGAGGAAGCGATACAAAACTCACCCCCCTCAGTACCACCGATTTTCCCACACGCGTGAGTTGTTACGCGATTTATTGAGGGAGAAGAAGAGGCGTGTTTTTTTCCAACTTAAAAATTGTTTACTTTCACTTTAAAAAAGAAAAAAAAGAAGAAGAAAATAAGGCAATGAAAATATAAAAACTGATATCTGGAGTTACAATATAAAAATAAAGAAAAGTTATAATTTGTGTTGTAGATTCTGAAACAGGGTTGAACTCATAAACCAGTATCACATTCAATGCATTGATAGCGAGAGATTGGCGGTTTATATTTTTCTTTGTAGAGAGAAACACGCTATTACACACGGTTAGCGAAAAGGAGAGGAACCGAAAGATAGAAAAAATAAAACTCAAACGAAAATCAAGAAAAACGGCTTATAGCTATGAATTTCATCGTTCCTGGTTTATACCCTTTCAAATTCCTTCCCCACCTCTTCTTCGAAATAAGTAAATTTCTTAGAAGCACTGTCAATGTAGTTTTATTGTATTCCAAAGCTTTGGGACTAGTTTTAAGCAAAGCAGCACTATGTAAAAAGTTGTCCTTTGGAAGGACGAGTATACACGACCGGAGCACTAAACGCACTAGAAGAGCAGGACGTGTATACACTCCAGCGGCCCTTAAAGGGTTAGTAGTACATTGGTTAGTTGAAAAATGTTAACCCTTTCGATCAAAGTACTGCTAGACTAAAATCGTTATCGGATCTACATAAAAATTCCCATGTTTGGTGTGCATTCTATATTACAGTTTAACACATCATTTCATAAAATAACGCGTGATTTAACTCCCCCAACTTTGTTAGACGCGTGACACGACACAATTTACCCGATAATTCTTAGCCAGTGATTGGATAAGAATGGATTCAAAACATTGAACTCACATCAAAGTAAAAAAAAAGTCCCTCCTATATGAAAAAGAACTACTTAGTTTTCGAACTGCTTCGACATCATTAAGTAAGCATTTCTGACGATTATGAATGATCCCAGACATGACAGAATTTCCCGGAGAAGGTAATCCATGCCGAAAATAAGGGATTTCGCATGAAATTATTCGAGGGAAAAACTCGATTCGTTGTGATGTGGATGAAGAGCAACGTCCTCTATGGAACGTGTCGAGGGGTGTTGCCGGGAATCCTATTGATTGAATGAAAGGGAGGGGGTGTTCTAGGAAACGTCTTACCTCGCGAATGACCTTTACTTTCTTCGTCTGGGGTTCTTTCACCTCAAGAAAAGTACCTCCCCCTTTCTTTCTTAAAAGAAAGGGAATTATTATGTCATTAATATTTGTGATTCGATCGCATTGTTTCAACCACCTCAAAGTTTCAAACAATGGAGTTAAAACAGATTCTTGCCATGCTAATGGATCCCCCTGTTATATCAAAACAATATGTGGGAATAAATAGTTCGAAATATATTTGACGGTATTTAATATTTTGTTTCAAAAATACCATTGAAGTAATTCTCTACAATGAGGCTTCTTTCATCAATACTGTTTTAATCATGTGGTCTGAGAAAGAGAAAAACTTGACAATGCTATTAAAACAATTTTAATTGCAAAACTACTTCAATCGTGTCAAATGGCTGCCCGACTTCTTTATTTTGGCATAGGATGGTGTTAGGGCGAGAAAGAGGGTCCATAAAATAAAACATAAAATGACCCTTTTCAACTTCAAATCTTTCGTTCATTGAGGATAATCGTACAACTATTAGCATTGAACGGGTCTTAGTCATTTAACACTTTTAAGGGCTTAAGAAGGAAAAAGTCAGGGATAATTGTTAATTATTTCTCTAGTTCTGGAGGTGGGGGGGGGGCAATTGTTTTGGCTCGAGGGACACGCTGTGGAAGTGATGGATATCGGAGGGTCACACCTTTTTAGAATGATTTCATTCATAAATTAACTTTACATCTAAAAAAGGTATAAATTATCTTACAAAAATTAATGCATAGTTAAATAAACTAGAGGCAGTTTTATTCAACTTATTTATCGTGCTAATTTCATATCGTCTAGCTGCTAGCTCATTTAAATTTAGAATAACTTTAATGAAACAAATGTACCTTATCACACATTTTTCCACCTTTTTTTGAAATCAGAAGTGAGATTGCTTATTGAAATGCTCACCATAGCTTGCAAGTTAGAAAACTTGCATCTATATTTAAATCTTGTTGATCTTCATGCAAGAAAAATTTTGTTAACAAATATATGTTGACCCAAATAGAGAGAACACGTTTTCTGTTTACCTGGTTTTCTAACTGTTTTAGTGGGCCGCATGTGGCCCGTGGACTATTATTAGCCCACCCTTTCTCTAGTTGGCGTGCCTAAGCTCTCAAATGAAGTATCTGAAACTTATGACATACTTCTTTTTGATGGCGGAAATTACTTTTGGGGGTAAAATTTCTCATTGCGATATCTAATTGCTGAAAATTGTATAAAAACAGTGTTTTTCTCTTATTTCATTTACAGAGAATATAACAACCATCGCTTTCAATAAAGTTTTCCTCATATTCGCTTTTTTAAGTCTGAATTTTATTATTCTATAAGACAAAAAATATTAATCAGTTTTTAATCTATACTTTATACTACAACTAATTAGAAGGGAAATTTTTACCCTGAATAAGAGAGAGAAAAAATAAAACATTCAAGGAAACGTTAAAAACTGTCTTCTATAATCCCAAAAGTTTCAGTAATGCGAAGTTTCAAAATTATGCAGCGAATTATTTTTATAAAATTTTTTTATTCATTAATTAATACACCCCCCCCCCAAAAAAAACAACAACAGATAATCCAAATATCACATCCCGTTGAAGGAAAAAATGTCATGAAGCAAGAAAAGCAATCTTTTTAAAGTTTCATTCTTAAATTCAGTCATTCATAATCGATCAAAATAAATCCACATTCAACACACACACACACACACATATATATATATATATATATATATATATATATTCATTTTATACATTGATTAATGGTCATTTTTTGGAGTATAGCTTTTTCATCTAATGACAAATTTAATATTATTGATTTAAATATACGTATTATTGAATAGAGAAGAAAAATCTAGAATCATTAATTCCAAAATACTTTAAGTAGTGGATCATAGCTATAAGAATGTTTTGTCAAGTAATTGTACTTCTCTGTATTAATACTAAACAAATTGATAATTCTTGAATTAATCGAAGATTCTTTAATGAAAATAAAAAAAATGGAATAGGATGTTCTAAAATGCTTATGAATTGATCTGTGTATGCAATACACATGTTTTTCTCTTATCGTGAGGCTAATTGTGGATTAATGATTACCCTAAAAAGTGAATCAAAATTCTCTCGTCTCTCATTCATTTATTTCAAAGAAATTACCAGTCGTTGCATCAATTTTCCATCTAAAATCATGTCACTTGTCTGGTGGTGTCAGATCGAGGTCCACTAAATTCATCGCGGTAAAGGGCTAGATGTGTGCCTATCATTCACCGTACGTTTGAGCATCATACAGTTGATAGTACGACTTGACTCGGTTCCCCCCCAATTTTGACAGATAACAACCGGAGGTAGTCAAGGGCCCAACTCTGTTCCCCTTCCACCAGGCTCACAACAGGACTTGCGGCTCTACGGCTAATGCCGCAAAGGCACTATACATTTATTAACATCCATGACTTCTCCGGGGTTCAAACCCAGGCTCAACGGCACAGCAGTCAGCGTCACTAACCACTATACCGGACGATTGGCAGAACAATGCGAAAATAAAAGATAAAATATAATAATAATGGTTGATACTGATCTTGTAGAAATGCTATTTGAAATAAGAGAAAAAAATGATATATCAGATGTTATTAACTCAAGTTTTTAAGATAAGACTTAGAAACTAAAACAAAAACTTACTTGTTAATTCCTTTTGAACTCTATGAATTAATAGTAAGTTATGAAGAGTTTCTCATATCTTTCAACTTTTGAAAAAAGTTGTTTGATTATTACTTTGGATAGTCTTTAAACGAACAAACATAATATTTAGAATGTAAAAGAAAAAAAAATAAATATGATCCACAAATTTTACAGCAAAATCTGATCATTTGGGAATTTGGCTGCTGAATCGAGTAAAAAACTCATCCACATTTCGTTCATTTCCAACTACGTGAAGTATTGTAATAAGTTTTTATTTGTGGCACACAAATAAGGAATTTTTTAAGGCGAAGAGCTTTTCTTAGTGGCTAATAGATGAAAATTACTATAAAAACTGCACTCTATAACGTGACCGCATTAAGGAAACCAAATCCGAAATAATTTTTTAAAAACTCTAATACCTCATTAAATGAACTGTACAAATTATATACTATGCTTTAAAATGGATTTCCCCAATACTTTAAAAAAGTTGTTAGTGCAAGTACAGGTTTTAGAGATCTCCTTTGCTTTTTCTTAAACAGATGCTGCTGAAATGTTTGAGATGAGGTATAATAAATCATTGCGAATGCACAAAAACAAAGTGTGTATAGAAAAAAGGATAGTACACCATGTAATTTAGATTCATCAATTCATAACAGAATGGAGAAATGCAGACAGTAACGAAAAACATTTTTATAAATCGAGAAGACAGAAAAGAGTGTTAAAAGGGAAATTAAAAGTAAACTAACCAAATCAAAGTTAAAATCAATGTCTGTCACTCTTCTTTTTTTCTTTAAAACTCAATTCAAACAAGTTAGAAATCTCAAAACATGTTCAATCAAATCACACATAATTACATAAATTTATTTAGAATTGCATACATTAGGTGAAGGTCGGAACATTTAAATCATCATTATCTCTATTAGTTGTTATCTATGTTCAGAAAGCTACCACGGCAGCCTATTGTTTACGGCCAGGAAATCGTGCTACGAATCGTCGTCACGAAATTTTAAATTTGTCGAGGATTAAAGTCCTCCTATGGTTGTAGTTTGGAGAGGAGGATAACTCAGATCTTATCCTCGTCATTTGACCCAGGTTCAAAATGACGTTACCAATATCCCTCGAGTTGATTTATAATGCGATGTTGATAAACGCAGTCACTCACTATACTTAGTAAAAGTTTACTTATATTGTTTTAGCCACATTTTTAACAATTAATGTGTTGACACAGTTGATAATTTATTTGTGTTATATCGACATTTTTACTATATTAATTTAAAATGCATAATGTTAATCTGCTAAAGCAAATACTTATCGTTTTTGAAATAATTACAAGCCATGGATTTCGATACAAAAGCATTTTAATAAATTTCATATAAAGAGAATGTGCTTAACTGTAACTAATAAAACAGTTATGCTCTACTGAAATGCATATCCAATGGTAAACTAAGTAAAATTCTCCATGCATAATACACACAAATGACGAATATGCTAAGACAATGGAAAAGAGAAAATTTATAAGACTATTGAGAAGAGAAAATCAAGAGAAGAAAACCTGAAGAATTGATTATTATTTAAGTATAAACACACACACACACACACTATATATTTTAAATTATCTATATATAAATGCAAATTTGTATAAGCATTTTTGCTAAGGGTAAGGTTATTATCCCATTCATTAATTTTTTTTCTTTTGTTGCATTGCTTTAGATCCAGAAAAGAGAGGTAGAAGTCATTCATAACTCCTCAGCACATTTTCGGTCACTTAAGTCCTTATGGGATTGAATTCCAACTTTTATTTTTTTGTTGATTTTGCATTTTTACAGAAAAACTTAAGCAAAAACATATTCTAACAGTTTAATTTAAAATAATTTGAACAAAATAATTCTACATTTTTCCTCCGGAGTTTCATACTTCATTAAAACTGTATTGCTGCTTAGATTATTTCAATACTTTTAAACTAACCTGGAAGTTCAAAATTATAAAGATAAATAATGTTTGATAATTAAACAATGTGTTGATAAACACACAAATAAAATGATTTATAATGAGATCTAAATTTAAAAGTTAGATGAATATAAATTATTCCAGAATTTTAAAAAAATTACATGAAATGATTGAAAAATACATTTTACAAAAAATAAATGTAATTAGTATAGGTGTCATGTTATTATAATTGTAAAAAGTTTATTTATCATTTGAACTATTTTTCCACTTCGATTAAAACACTTTAGCATAAATATATATGTTACCGTTAAAGTGTTTAATTCAGTTGTTTCATAGAATAACTATGTATTTAATGAAATAACTAGACAAGTCAGTTAAAGTATATAACAGATGAAAATTTTCCTACATTGCGACGATTCAATCCACGCCCCTTTTACTAATAGTCCTTTTTGGGAATTTCTGTTCTTTAAAAATTTTATTATATAAAACTCCTCTAAGAAGAAGACGTGATTATGTAAATTAAGAATAACTATATATAGTCTAGGCTTTTAGGTTATAGAGAGAGAGAGAGAGATAGGATAGACTTCTAGTGGAGCAGAGATTAACCAAACTGAATGTGAATTGCGGATATTTAATATTTGATAATTGAATTACTTAAGGTGACGAATTGTTACTGGGGATTGAACCTAGATTAAATAGCTAAGGAATCACAGCTATTGCCTTGAGTAAGTGTATTTAGTATTAAAGTCTTCTCATATCTCGCGTACCTCGTTAATTGTCTCCAGTTTGATTAATTGGGTGCATCTCTTATCCTTGATCGATTAAATTTGAGTTGTGGTTCATATTGTGAATAAATTAGAATGTTTTCTGGCTAGTCTTCCTTCCAAACCTCCCACACTTTTAGGCACTCAGACAGGATTCTTACAACTTTACCTAGATATTCTTTGAAATAACTAGTTCTTTTATGAAATAACTATTGATAGACAGTTAAAAAGTGAAAAAAATGATTTCAAAGCTATTTTATAAATTAATTGGTCATAAATAACTAAATTTCTGGAAAGATACATTTTATCCCTATTGCGGATGATTAATTGATAAATAATAAGGAAAAGCAGATGATATAATTTTTTATTGCTCATACTGCTAACATTAGTTAAACAGAAAGGTAAATAGTTATATTTAAATATTATTAAAAATACACAAAATTTTTAAAACAAAAATGTAAGAGTATTAATTTACATTTTATGAAATACTTTTATTTTACATTTCATTATTTATTATAGCAAGGGTTGCTGTGATGTCACTTTGAACTGCATTGTATATATTATTTTTAAAACCAGCACACTTTTTATTTTAACACATTTTTTTAGACGAGCACTTTTTAAATCCTTGTCCATTGCTGCAACTTTGAGCTGTCGCAACAGATCGAAGCATTGTGTCAATATTCGGAACTTCTTCAATGAAAATTAATTCTCGTTCACATATACTGAACTGAGGTCTAGAGTACAGTTGTTTTATTCGGCCCATTTCTTGTTCCAATTCCCGAGTAGGTACAAGTGGCTTAAAACTGACTAAAAGTATGTAAAACAGCTCAAAGAAATTTCGAGTGGCGTATTTCATACTTTAACGATCAAGTAACCGTTATTCTATAGAATATCAAGTTAAGTCGCTTAATTCAATAATTTTATTTACTTTGATTTGTCTAGTTATTTCATGAAATACCCAGGTATTCTATGAAATAATGGATTTCACACTTTAATGGTACTTGTATATAATTGTAATCTCTCTCTCTCATTTAGTTTTCTATATTTCCTCTTTAATATTTTCGATCTGTATTTAAATTTACATACATTTAAAATTTTTTTCCTTTGGTCATGTACTGGAATATTTCATATGAGAGATTTTTATTTCTGGCATGAAATACATTTCTTTGGAATTATTATTAAAAACAGCTTTGGTAGATGAAAAGATATTCCTTTTTATAAAAATTGTCAAATTCATTCGATGAAAATATATATGAAATTAAATGCGAATATTTCTAAAATAATTGCTTAGATGTAATAAAAATCGAGCTACGCAAAACATATGAAATGTGTATTAAACGTAAAAAGCGAAAGGAAGGCATTTCATTTAACTAAAAATAAAATGATATGGGAAATTGTCCGATTTGTTTCAAATTTCAAACTTTTTAAATAGCCCTTATATATAGAAAAGTGGTATAATTTACAACTCGTGTGTTTCCTGTAAGAAAATACACAGGAATATAAATACATGCCAAAATACCTAAACATTTTTTTTAAAAAAAATAATTCATATGTTTTTTACGTACAATATTTTTACGATATAAAAATAGTATTTTCTATTTGTAAAAATAAAAACATTTTTCGAAAATATCTAACTTCTTTAAAAAAATAAAGTTTTTTCCTCTGTAACATGAGTACGGTCGCTGGAAAGCAACATCTGCAGATTCTGTAAAGAAATGCCTTATAAAAGAAATTGAAAAGGAAAAATGTGCTGAATATTTTGAAGAATTTTCCTTTAAAATATATATTTAGACGGAAAATGTTTTATTGGGAGTTTTTTACCTACCACTTTGATTTTATTGAAAAAGAAAAACGATTATATGGATTATATTTTCAAAGCATATAAATATCTATTTATCGCATCCCTCTTTCTTATTCTCAATTTCATGTTATTTTGTAGGTAGAAAATTTTTTATTTATAAATCGCAAGTGCAGGCTACAGTGTTCGACAGTAAACTGAAATATACTAAAACTTCCATCTAATACTTGAAAAATACTAAACTCAATACTTTGAAAATAATAAATTTCAGGCATTAATTTTTTTGAGGAATCTAGTTTAAATGGAATAATTTTTATCAAATTAAAAGATAATTCAATTTCTAATTATACTCTTTATTATCTTAAAATTATCTTTATCAAACTGAGTTTTTAAACTCTTTATAATGTCACATGTCTACACAAATACAAATTGTGAGTAAACCAGTGAATGATTCCTGAAAAAAAAATAGAAAAAAGGGGCTTGTTATATATATATAAAGAGTTAGCTTCAGGAGAAAATCTGGTTGAGGTTAATATAAGGTAAGAATAAGATTTCTGAATAATAATCCTTTTTTTTTTAAAGTTTTTTTAAGTACTCATTAAAATTAATTCTTCAGTACTTATTTTTTTTTTTTAAAGTTTGAGTGTAAATGTGACAGTATAGATTACAATATGATGTTAAAAGGTATTACGATACTAATTACTCACATAATATTAAAAAATGTGTGTTAATATGTAAATATTTATAACTTTATATATGTTTGAGAATCAATATTTACGTTATAACATAGGACACTATTTCATAGATCACAGTTACTAGAATAAACAGAAACTTGTTTTTATATTAGCCCATATGTAAAGTAAATATGAAAGCTTTACTTAATTTAGATTCGCATTCATGGGCGTTAATGTATTATTTGAAATTATACTTATTACTTACACTTATTTTTATTTGAAATCTTATAACAGTATATTTTTAAATATTAATCTTCATTCAACATATTTTGAAAACACACATAACATAAAATTCAGTAAAATGTGCGATGAATTTTTTTAAGAAAAACACATCTGCTATAATTATTTTTGAGTATGTAACAAAGATAATATTTATTAAATTGTTCTTTGATTAATTTTTTTCTGTCCGTATACGCTCGATTAAACTAAGAAGTAATTATAATAATCCTAGTGAAAAAAAACCCCAATTAAAATAAATTTTCTTGAAGCACATTTAAAGATCAAAATTTTATGAAATATTCTATATTATCTTATAATCTCTATTTCAATTTGGCAAGAATACAAATCTAAATAAGAATTATTTATTACATTAGTTTATTGAAATTTTAATCTACGCTTAAATCAATTATTCAGCTGCACTTTCTTAATTGAAAAGAAAATAATAATTTTCAACCTCATTTTTTTGTATTAAAGCACTTCTTAAACACTAAATAGTAATTGATCTGAAATTTAGCGTACGCTTGAGGCGTAAATAAACGTTTCGTTACTTTAATCTTACAAAACTGTTTTTAGCAGTTGCATTGATTGTAATGTTTTCATTATTTATAGGATTTTGCTCATACTTAACATCAAAAGTATTAAATTATACAGAAAATCCCATTTATATTTTAGAAGAGGCATATAATGCTCACACACACATTATGTGTTCATACGGAAATTGAACTTAGCACAGTCACAAATATTCCAGATTCGTACTATGGTATTCTTTTTAATAATCTTGATATTGGTGAATGGTCAAATGGTCACGTGACAAATTAGTTCATAGGTCATTCACCATCTATCAGTCCGTTGATTAAAATTAATGTAGCTCATGAGTTATACGAGACAAAGCTCGCAATTTTGACCCAAAGATTAAGTGACGTTAATAAAACCTGATCAGTCTCCAAACTTCCACATTACGCCGTGTGAATTAAAAGCACAACTCCTTCTGATCATTTCATGTATATTTTTGATGCTAAAAATACAAAAAAACATCAGTTCAATTTTGCCTTAAAGTTTGTAATTTTAAATACTTGGTCCTTTCTAGCTCTAAGAATAAAAAAGAAACATGAATGTTTATATATTTGAAAATTCAAATTGAATTAAATACTTATGGCTTCTTTTGTTTAGACATTTTCATTAATTTCTTTAGCTTTTGATTCAAATTTTAATTTCTTTAAGTAGGAAATTTAAATGAACTTGTTGCGAAGATGAAAATGCCATAAAAATTTCCGATACACACAGAAGGTAAAAGCAAGTTAATCTTATAACGAATTAGAATCAAATTTTTTATTCTAAAACAATTTGTAGAATGTTTTAGCATTGAGATCCATGTTTTTTTCTGGAAAGTGTCCTTATTCGACGGAGAACTAATGTTGATGAATTTGATTTGAAACGATTGTAAAAATAACTGAATGCTGCGAAGAACACGTAATTGGAATATTTAGGGAAAGTGCACAACATCCACCCTGCCCAAAAGATAGCAACAAGCCGGTCGATAAAAGTGAGCTGCAGCTACGCCGAAAATCAATCCTTCTAAATTACATTACAGCCAGACATAAAATGAAATCCGTGTCTTAACTCGAATCGCCTCAAATCTCCTTCCAACAACTCAGTATCGAAACAAAAATAAAGCAGGGTAGAGTATTATTTTTCATTTTTAGAGAGACATTATAATCATCACAAGAAATATTGGAGCGGAACATAATTTTGCCATCTGTTAAGGATTAGCGGATTCTTTCTCTACTTTTTTTTTATTCATAACGTAAAGAATTTACTCATTTATTTTCAGTTATATACTTTGTAACAACTCGAGGAATATTCGGAAACAAAACAAAATTATATTTATTAAAATAGCACGATATAGTCAGTGAATTGGGCGTGTGTATAATTAGCACACAATCACGGAATATCTAAACCGCATTCAATTTGTAGTTTTTAACTAAATCATAATCTCTAAAGTTTATGAGGAAGAGATATAATTAAAATACTTAT
Organism: Trichonephila clavata; assembly: GCA_019973975.1. Classification (NCBI taxonomy): domain Eukaryota; kingdom Metazoa; phylum Arthropoda; class Arachnida; order Araneae; family Nephilidae; genus Trichonephila; species Trichonephila clavata. The sequence goes on along the minus strand of BMAO01032401.1, from coordinate 18,845 downwards.
TATATATAGAAAAATGTCGGCTGTGATTTATCATCATGGGAAAGATTTTAACGTCAGATGTTTTCTGCTTAAGGAAGTATTGTTGGATTTTTATATTATTTTAATGGATTTACAAAACACTTTTCAATCTTACATTTTTTAATCCTTAAAACATTTTTCAATTTTTTCTTGAAGAACGTACGTAAATAAAAACGAACTTTTCTTACAAAAGTTGTAAATTTTCATAATAGAAAAAATAAGCTTCTAAAATATTTAAGTTGAACATGTTACCGAAATATTTTTTGACTTGTATGTCTATTCTAGTATGCATATTCTTATCGAATCACATATGTAAAGGAATGTTATTTTATTTTTAATTTTATTGTGCATTGAGAATTTTGAAATCTGTACATTAAAAAGTTTACTATTCACTTAAATGTGCCAAAAATGATCCTTGTGAAAAAGTAAAAATAATTTATTTCTTTTTAAGTACTTTTTGTGCATCAAAATTAAAGCTAAAATTTAGTAATTATTCCAGCAGAATAAGTGACTTCATTCAAAGTAATCTTGAACAAATAATTTACTCACACAAAATAATCGCTTTTTGTAGATATTTTTTTTTACTAATAATTTTCTTAATTTTTTCAATCTGCTCTAGAACTAATATTTAATGAAATTTATTCTCAAACAAAAAAATTGAAAAATATTAAGTTTGAGTTTTAGATTACTTTTAAAAATTCATTTCTAAGGAAAATAATATAAAATAAATTTATTTAATAGCTCAATTTAAACAATTAATATTCTTCAACTTTCTATGCAATTTTTTCAAAAAACAAAACTATTCTTTTATTTAATTTATACAACTCTTACTTATTTTTACAAATAAATACTAAAAAAAATTACATAATTTAAGTATTAATCATGAAGTTCATGATCAGGTCATTCATTTTTTCTCCCATAAAACTTCTTCGAAGATTTTAATTGAAATTTTTTTACTGGGATATTCAATGAGATTCTTATGAATTATATGAAAATTTAAATTTCATTATTTGCTAATTATTTGAAAATGTCTCATTTAATTTGTTTTCATTGCTTTTCCTTTCATAAATATCTTGTTTCAGAATAATTAAAATCTTTCTATATAAGTGAGATAGGCTTACTTATACAAAAATCTCATTTTATCCCATGTATTTTTATTTATAATCATTTAATTATTTTTGTGAACTTCCCTTTGTTCAAATTTCAAGACTTATTAGGAATATTAGTTCAATATATAAAATAAGCTATATTTTTGTTGATAAATGATGTAAGCATTCACATAAGTTTATTGAAAAAAAATAAGCCTATAACTTTTTTTTCTGAATATAACTTTTAAAAAATAAAAGAAATGACGCATTTGTTAATGCAGAAATCGAAAAATTTATCTTCGTTAAGTTTAAAAGCAAATATAGTAATTCAAAATAAATTTAAATCATCTTTTAAATTTAAAATTAAAAAAATATTTTTAGGATTGTTTTTAGCATAAATTATTTGATTACATGGCTTATTTCAATATAAAAAAATTTAATAACAGTACATTTAGATTTATTATTGAAAGTTTTGCTTGTATAAAATGTTTACAGATTTTTAAATGTTGCTTAAAATATTTTAAGAAATAAGTCACATATAAACTTCTGATTCGTGAAAAGATAAATTTAGCTTTTGTATTAACTGGAATAAAAATTTTAAAAGAAATTGAAACATATTTTTTGTTTGATTGTGAGAAGATGAAATAAAATACACATTTCTGTCTTATAATCTGATCATTTGATCATCATTAAATCAAATATCGAATTTTCTTTAATAAAAATAAAATGTGAAACTGAAACCAACAGTTTTAGAATATAATAAACATTCATAATTTAAAAAAAAATGTAATTGTTGTCTACAACAATATGATTTTTATTCTCAAAAATTAGTAATATGTTTGAAGTTTGTGCACAAAGGAAATAGTGGTAAAGGGAATTACTTTGGAATCGAAAGCAAATTAACAGACTCGGAAATTGATGAAAAGCTATTTTTTTCGTAAAATATAAAGGAATTAAAAATATATATACATATGAATATAATGAATCAAAGAGCGCAAGCACTGAAACTTAATCATGGGTGAAATAATACTACGAGACTATTGAAAGAGAACTCTAAATTATACCACTTAAAAAAATAAGGTTTACCTTTTCAAGAATTTCAATCATTATTGTGTGGTTGCACTTGAACAGGTGTCACAGGTCAAACAGAAAACTCCACCTCTTCGGCATAAATGACTTGAGTTCGCCAAAATAAAAAAAAACAAAGCAAAAGAACAAGTCTCCTAACCAATAAAAAACAAGAAGATAACGCAATTATTTTCTCGCGAAAGGGCAAAAAGAAAAAAAAATATTTAGGTTTTTTCAAATATTAGGAATCTTTTCTCTTTCCAATTTAATTATTCAAATATGTAAAAAGAAAAATTCCGATTTATCTTTCTTTTTAAGTTGCTCTTAGAATTTAACTTTAATCTAACAGGTGCCTCAAAATGTTAAACTTTTGTCTTCAACCCTCATTCTGACTTGACATTCAGAGAACGGTGCATTCCATTCCGAGCAGACGATTTTACCTTCCCTTAACGCCAATGGACACCCGGGAACCGACCGGAACAAACGATCGGAGCCGAACTGCGGACCTAGGGTGGCAACGGAAAATGGAACAGCCTATTCTCTAAATTATGAAACGGGAGGGGAGGAATTGAGATTACGTGTGATTGCAAATTTTCGCATTCAAGTGCTTGAAAAATCGTTTGCAGCGGCTAGGAACAGACGATGCACAATGTAAATCTGAAATTGTGCCGAAATTTTTAAAAATTGCCTTTGAGATGTTTGATTAAGACGGGTGATGACAAGGATTGGAAGAGCCTAGAGATGAGAGAAAACGATTTAGCCGTTTTTCTACACCTACATCCCTTCACTCTGCTCTGACAGGCCATCCAGAAAGTAGTGTGTGGGTCAAACAACAAATTCGTTTAATAACCACAAAGAGTTTTCCCTTTTTTATATTTTTATTCTCCAAAGAGAGAACCATACAATCCTTGTTCAGAACAACTTTTTTCCTTCTTTTTTTCATTCTTTTAAATCAAGAAAACGGATAAATCAATTTAATATTTGTGAACAAAATGTTTTGGGGATTTTAAATGATCTAAATTCATTTTATTTTATTTTTGTAGGCACAAAGTTTCGGATTTAAGAGATTCATATGATTAACTTAATAAATATATATTTTTTTCATGAAATTCCTAGAGCAGAAAAAGCTTTATTAGTATAAAATCCTCCATATATATGTATGAGTTACGTAATAAGTCAATTGTGAAAAAAGTTTATTTTCCTTAACTTAATCCTGATTATCAGCTAAAATCCTAACTATCATTTATTAAACTCTAATAAAAACACTCGAGGTGAATACAGTTCCAATGTAAAAGATTATTTCTCAAGAATTAAATAAACATTTGATACACACAGCCTCAAGGAAATTTTTTGAAAAAAGATAATTTTTCAGTTTATAAGCCATTTTTCGAACGCAGTAAGCTTCTTATTATTTTGGTAAAAATAATAAAGAGCTATATTAAGTACAAATCTATTACTTTTACCTTTCATATTAATGTTATTTCAATAGAATTAATGACAAAAAAATTATACTCAAAGTAGTAATTTAGATTTCGTTTGTAAAAATATAGATCTGTGTCCCAGATTATATTTTAAATCAATTGTATTGTACTTAAATGATTATTTTAATAAATCATCATAGTTAAGTAATTTCATCTTCCGAAGCATTTGTTGTTAACTGCATTAAAATTATTTGTATTCTTTTTACAGAAAATAATTCATTGATAATAAAGGAATTTTAATGAAGATTTTTTTCAGATTAATTATGGAAAACTCCCCAAATCTGAAATACTTCTACTTAAAAAATAAATTAAACTAAGTTACTTAAGCTATCCTAAATAGTAATTAGTTAAAATATTTTAAAATTGTTACACAATTCTGCTCTTATTTAATAAATTTAAATAAAATTTTTATTACCTACAATTTTCAACCTCTTGCTCTCTACATCCTTCACCCTCAGACACAAGTTTGAAGGTGCAACTCATGAAGCATGTTTTAGTTTTTAAATTATATTTCTTTTTTTTTTTTAAAAAAATATCTTTTTAAAAAAATGGAAAACAAGTAAATAAGATAAAATTAACAAATATATTAATTTAGACTTACCTTTAGGACATTACATTTAGGAATTTTTGTTAAATGTTTTATCCTAAATATATATAAAAGTTGTTAAATGTTTTGAAAAAAAATCTACTTATAAATCTAATATCGGTTTTCTTGCAGCTAAACCGTAATGATTTTTATTCGAAATTTAATTTTTGAATAATTTTATACCCAAAATTGCTTTATGCTTAATATACATTTTTCTTTAAAAAATTTGCATAAAAGTTTCTGATTTATTTGTGAATATTAATAAAGATTCTTTTAAGTGCACCCCTCTTTAATTTTGAATCAGTATTCAGGCAGGTTAGCATTGCATTAAAGAGAAAGTAAAACAATTAAAGCAAAATTCCTGTATGATAATTTATTTGAATCGCTTTCATAAAATCAAGCAAAATCTGCGATGATCCTATTTTATCGTAAAAATGTTTGAATAAAAGGTGAGCTGGAAAGTATGCTTTTGTGGTTCATCTTAAAAACAATTGACTTTGGATTGTTTAATATATAACTCATAAGCAAACCTTAAGTAACCGATAAATAATTGTAATTTCGATTACTACACAAAATTATGAATTGTGTGGAAATATTTTTTTAATCATTTATTTATAAATCCGACTTTCATTGCATAAATCGTACACACGCATTTTAATGAAATATTACAATGTAAGACATCATACAATATTCAAGAAAAGTAACTGTTTTCCAATAGAAATAAGAATGAGTGAGTAAAAGGGAGAGTTATATATACATTTACATCTCACTATATAAAGCAGCACTAGAGGGATATTGGCATCTGACCTCGTCATTTTGAAATCATGGACAATTGACGAAGATGACACCTGAGCTGGCACCCCCTCCTAACCTCCACACCACACCAACGAGAAAATGTCTGAGACTCGACATATTTAATGTGCAACACACCCTTTTACAAGGCAGTTCTTCAGTGGCCCCAGACTACAACTGATGACTGATAGAGAAATAGGAAATTACACCATTTTTCAAACAACCATTGCAATTTAATATGAAGATAAAATGAATTAATTATTTCTGAGTTACAATTTACCAGTTTTTCATTGAAACTTTCTTCAGCGAGTGTTAGCTTATTTGTAATATTATATATATATATATATATATATATATATATGCCTTTTTTGTCATTATGTCATTTATGTCATTTTATGCAATCGAGTTATTCTTAAAACCCCAAACGTAATCATGTCAGTCATCATGTCAATTTTATGCAATCCGAATCACGTGCTGACAGACTTCGGTTGAAAGAAAATTTTCTCTTCCGATTATCGATTTATTGAGGCAACCAGATAATTTGATATATTCTCAGTTGGCTCTATTTCCGGTTTGGAGAAGGAAAAAAAAAGATTGACGGGACAAAAATAACTCTCATTCGTCACTTCCAGCAACATGTTCAGTACTGTGGTCGGTAATTAGCAATTATAAACTCCCACAGGAGGGCATGGACACTCCCACGTCTTCTCTAGATGTCATGTGACATGAATGTGGACGATGGCCAATCTCAGCTCGCAACAGCAGGATTCAAATAATATAATAAAAAAAGACTGCTAGCAACTCATAGTCACGAAGATATAAATGATGGATTATAAGGCTTAGTTAAATACTACTGAATCTCATAAACCTTACTTGTCATAAAAATTTATGAAATGAAGAACCGAGTTGAATATCTCATTTACTTTTCATTTAACTGTTTTACTAAGATTTAAATAGATGATAAAAGAAATTTCGCATTTTGTAAATTTTATTACTTTATTTAAGATTTTTTTTAAAAAAATTAATTTTTAATTCGCTGTTTAAATTTTTCTTACTTGCATGTCTCCGCCTCTTACTCTTCCACACACATCTATCTATATAGCAATATATATGTATATTATTATGAAAATACATATTCATGAATCCTTTTTATCTAATTCTTCAGTTTAGAATTATTCCACGTGTTTTAAAATTCGCCTGCTTTTGTCTTTTGTACTTCCTTTTATAATAGAATCCTTAAGCTCTTATGTTATATATGACATCATACAATAGTTTCCAGTAATTGAACAGTACCTATAACAAGAACTAAATCTCGAAGTAACACAAGTTCAGATATTTGAGGTTGGATCAATCGTATTTCTACTTCGACAGTTTGTGATCACGAAAATTATGAGTTAATGATATTGCTTTTGAGCTGAGAGTTAGAATTTGTAGAACTAATTTCCCTCATAATGAATTCTAACCAATGAAGAAAATTTAAATTTAGAAAAAGACAAATTTCCTAATTTTAATTTTCAAAATTATATTTGATCTATATATGCTTATGAGAGGAAATAATAACCTACATTCACTAAGAATCCACAGTTATTCCCCCGAACTTAATGTACTAAAAATTCTTTCGGTATGCATTAATGAAGACTATTTTATTTTAATAATTATATGTCGTCTTCAGATGTGTATTGACAACTGTTTTCTATCACGTTGTTATATCTTTGAAATCCAAACTGAGGTCCTGAAATGGGATTTTTTCAGTATGTTAATTCGCTGATTTTTAAACAGGAAAGTGTTGCCTTTTACATAGAAGCTCGGACAATTTTTAAACTGATAAAAAAGGAGATTCACACTTTTTTTCTGTGGGAAGGGGTGACTTTCAATAAAAAATTATTTGTAAGTTGAGTTATGGGTGATTAATATTAAAGAATTACAATAAATATCTAAACAAGAACTAAAGAAAGTGTATTAAAATTAATTTTTAAACAAAATTACTTTTCGCGTCGAATACATTAAAATTCACAAGTATAATCCTATCTGAAGAAACAAAACAACCCAATTTTTAAATTTATGGAAAATATAATTAATATTTAAGTATTATGCCTTCAACATATATCAGTATCAATTTTATATACATGTTAACACAATTTAAAATATCCGTTCAAATATTTTGACACAATTTATAGAGTCAAACTTGATTGTTTTGAGCAGACATTTCCAGTGAACAGTATATTTTATATCTTTAAATGAGCCTTGCGAAGTCAACTCCTTCAGAGCACACTCAATTAGAGTAATCATGTAAACTAAAAATAGCTTAGTAACACGCTATAAGTAAATTCTAAATATTTGTATTATCTACAAAAAGTTTTTTCATTTAATATTTATATATCGAGTGGCTGCAATGTAAACAAAATTCCTTTAATATTACAAAAAGAGTAATAATTTGTTTTACTGAAGAGTCTCTTTGTAAGAGAAAGTGATAAACTTTTTCTCTCAAATTAGGGAAGCAGCGTAAAAAATAAAGACTTACTGTGATAAGCTGTATCAATCACAATGAACTTCAGAAATTTTTATTTAACTTTTTCAGAATTTTGAGTGTTGAAATTCACATTTATAAAACTCTTTGCTTTATTAAAACAAATCATTCCTTAAATGCGTTTTGGATGGTCTATTTTATTCTTTTAGCGTCACACTTAAGCCACGTGAAAACTGTTGATGATAATCCCATTAAATCTGAAGTTTAGTAAAATGATTGAGATGTTATCTGAGCATGAGTATTCGATATAATATTTTTAAAATGAAAGGTATCCGCTATTTTGTTCATTCCAGCAGGTAGTAGGATCAATAATTGCAAGGAATTTGTTGAAAATAAATTACAGTTTAAAAGTTTAAGTTCATTTTATTTTTATTTTCTGGCACAGAAAATAGTTATGTAAAATGAGTATGATTGCGTTGTTTTTAAATTAGTTTTAATGGAAAGGCAACAAAAAACTTTTCATTTTGTTCGGACTGGCATATTTATTTCAGTTCTGTTCCAAGAAGTTAACCGGTGAAAAATTGAAAGGATTTGTGAGAATGTTGAAAACTGTCTCCAATTGTTCTATGTCTAATACGGCTCATGTAATTTTGCTTCTGCTGTTGTGTTATGTTTGTAACATTCGATAAAATTTAAATGATCAGTCCATTGTATTTGTTTCTTTATCTTACTAGATAAGCTCTATAGCAATAGATCCAACAATGTACAGAAAAATATGAGTAATTACCATCGTTTTTATTAACACCAATCGCTTGGAAATGGAGCAGTTTTTTTCTATAAATGGTTATTTGGGTTCGAAGCATGATTCATCGGAAGATTATTGTACAGAATTTTTCGAGCAACAATATATTCAATGTAACAAAACTTTTGATTGTTAATTTTTGTCTTATTTAGAAGCTACACCATGGTTATTGATAATGGACTTTGTTATTCTGAGCCACGGTCAAGTGACGAGGTCGATACCTGAACTGTCATCCCACTCTTCCGATTTCCCCATCTCACTAATAGGAGAACTTTGAACGACAGGTTTAAAGTAAATCAACTCCAATATACGGTAGGGCGTTAATGTCACCAATACTCGAGCCCCCAACGATTCTGTAGAACAACGCCTGTCACGAGTTTGCGACCATGTGCCCGTAAATACTGCAACCAAATCTTAATGTGGTATTTTAGAGAAAAGAGTTACCAGCTTATATATTACCAGCTTTTCTTTTGATCAAAGCTTATAATTCAAAAGTTTATATTGAATATCGCAATTTACAGCTTCAGTAACACCTTATTATTGTATAATTATATTTACGCCAATCATAGTATGGATGAACATCAATTTAAAATCGTCGTATTTAAAAAGCGTGATATCTTCTGGTAAAAAATTCCTCCATAATATTTCTAAAGAAAAAGCTATTTATCCAAAACAATATTTTCTAAGCCAAACAAATAAGTGTTTGGAATAGACGTATTAAAGTTTTACGTATTTTGAGTGGGTGAGCTTTAATTTTATGATGAAAAGAACAGTAGTCGAACAACGCTAAGAGATGTGTTGTAAACATGAAATGTTCGTTTCATAAAAAGTTTAACCATTTCGTAGAAGCTTAAAACAATTGAAAAGTTTAATAAAATGAGGGAAACGAGTTGAAATAATTGCCTAAGTCCTGAAAGTAAGTAAGAGAAATAAAAACTTATAACGAGTGTTTTTAAAGAAACTTTTGCAATGAAATGGCTCTTATTGTTATAAAATCTCCATGAGCAGAATAATGAGCAATTAAAGAATGAAATGACCGATTATGTTGGAATAACAGGATTTGGAAAATAAATTTCAAGGCATAAGGATTTTAAGGAACACACCACAAGCATTTTAGTGCTTTCAGTTAAAATCAATAAGCTGATTTTTTTTAAATATATACACACATACTATGAATTAAAAAAATTATTACAGATATTTGTACAAACGCTTTTATTTTTAAATATAAGTAGTATCCTTTTTTAGAAATAAGTTTTAAATATTATTATTTGGCATATATATATATATATTATTTTAACAGCACTAACCGGTTCACTTCACGTAATGCTTTCGCATGTTTCTGTAATTCAAAAATATGATCAAGTTTAGAGCAAGTTTTAAAAAGTTAGTTGGTCATATAGTATCTAATTTTTTCTGAGAGTTTATTGTATTACCATTTTAATGAGAGCATTATTTTAAAACATAAAATTTTTTTATAAGAAAAAATTCATTTGTGAATTAACATGGGAAAAGTTTTAATTCAATGAAAACTCTTTCGTTCTCCTAAAATTATTTAAAGAACTGTTTTGACAAAATTTCTCATTTAAACGTTTATTTTTTTCCTACTGATATGTGTTCCAAGTTTTATAGTAAGAAGAGTAGTTGATTTTTCAGAAAAATGTTTGTTTTGTAATTTTTATTTTGGGGAAATTGTGGTTTAAAGCAGTGCTTTTCCAACTTTAAATATTTATTACCCAATATTCAATCATAATTTTCATCGCTCCCCTCCCCTTCTCCAAACAGTGTAATATATTGAATTCAATAATACTATACTCTGAAGCTAAGCCTACAGTACTACTTTAATCTCTTAAGTTCCGCCGGTGCATATGAACGTCTCGCTCAGCCAGTGTATTGATTGCCCCGGACGTATATATACGTCTTTTCAACGTACAATCTTTCCTTTGCACTGCTACCCATAAAATTATTTCAAAGGCTTTGGAATGCAGTAAAAGGACATTGACAGTGTTTGCGAAGGATTTACTTATTTTAGAGTATTTGCTTATTTATTCTTTTTCTATCCCTCCCCCAATACACCACATACGCTCATGTACGTGCTAAACGGTGGTATTGGAGAGAGGATCGCGTAATTTTTAATCGGCATTTAAGGGATTAATTGTGTCAAGATAAGTGTTAATTTTTGTTTTTAATTTTATACATGACAAGCCTATTGGGTCATTAGTAATTATTAAACTATCTCTTAATTTAGTATTGTTAAATTAATTATAAAATACATTGCGCAGTACTGATACATTTATAAGTGTATTATATCAGGGTTAATGCGTATTTTATTTGTTTACTTTCAGTTTATTAATAATATTTTTAAATCATCTTTTTTATTCGACTTTTCAATACACTCGCGCCTCCCTTGTAGGCTTATCACGCCCCCCTAGAGGGACGCGCCCCACAGTTTGAAAAATGCTGGTTTAAAGTGAAAACGTTAACCATCATCATCATAGTTTGGAATCTTATAATACTTCTCATTTAGCTGGTGAAAGCAAACTACATTAAAAGCAGCAAGAGTTGTTACTTATAGTCCAATAAAAACCGAATAATTAAATATAAGTGACCGTTAAGTATTTCTAATAAATTTATTTGATGGATACTAAATTAATTTTTAATAACTCAAATACAAGAGAAGTAATAGCTCAGCTTTTTATATACTCTTTGGTGCTGATTTCAAAAATGACAATGAAAAATGTCTATCACGTCACGTGTTTTTGAAAAATTCAACTTTACTTGAATTTTTATGGGAATTTACCAAAAATGTTTCTCAGTGTGGAATTTTCCCCCTTATTGGCTGTGATTCATTCTTTTGTGTCAAATATAAAAATAACACTCTTTGTCACTAGTTTAACCACAAGTTCAAGCCCTTTGGAGCCGATTCACTTCAGTCCTTCCCTCCGGTTGAGCTTAATGATCTGAATAGAAATCTATGCCTTTCGAAAAAAAAAAACAGTTGAATTGTTGGGACTGCAGATTGAAAGAAAAAACTTATTGATGAAAGGAAACAGGAGTGGAGAAAAAGAATTCTTCAAGTACTTTGAGAAAAGCGAGAATCTGGTCTATTGTTTAGATGTTCCCGTATTAATAAGAAAATTTAATACCACTTACAATAAAAATGAATGGAGGGTGTTTATAGATTCATCGTAAATGAGACTTAAAGCTTTATTTCTTCATCACGAGAACCAGTATGCATTTGTACCAGTTAGACACTCGGTGCATTTAAAAGAACACTATGAAAGCTGGACCGTCCTCAGAAAAATAAAATTTGTCGACCCTGATTGGACCATTTGCCGTGATTTGAAAGTTATCTCTTTGCGTATTGGTCAATAAGGTGGATATACAAAGTTCCCATGTTTCATTTGTGTGTGGTGAAGCTGGGATAAGACTCAACTTTGCATTAGAACAGAATGGCTGAAAAGACAACATCTTAAGTCAAGAGAATATGATTCTGAACAGCTTAGTTTGGCCGAACAATGACCTCTTCTGCATGTACAATTAGGTGTAATGAAGCAGTTTGACAAGGTTATTCCAAAGGATGGCGATTTTTTCAAATACCTGTGCAAAATTTTCCAGGTTTATCCAAAATTAAGTTGAGAAAGAGAGAATCTTTGTTGGTCCAAAGCTTATAAAATTTTAAAAAAAAATACTTGAGACTACCATGACAACAAAGGAAAAAATGCTTGAGTTGGATGGATGAAAATATATTTTCTTCAGACATATGTGGACTTTTACCATGAAAATTTATGATGTCAGCGAAGAACAGGTTGAAAGATTCCACCATAAAAGATATAGAATGCATATATCAAGGATTATGGAATAAAAACATACTTGACGACTACTATTGGATATTAACACGAGATAAGCCTAAGATTGAACATAAAAGAATATCAAAGAAGTTTCAAAGGAAAAAGAGATCATATTTAAGTAGAAACTTAGTTTTGTTTTGCTTTTAGCTAAGTTTGAAAATTTTTTCGAACTTTCAAACTTTTCAACTTTTTCGAAATCAAGCATAATATTTACTTCTCTTGGTCAATCGTTTATTTAATGTAAGTTACCTTAGTAAAAAAATTAAAATGGTGATTTTTTTCCGGTTTGTATCTCAAAAAAATTACTTGTTTTTATCTCAACCAAAGGCAATTCGTGAGATCTGGCAACAGCGATTTTCATCAATTTGGTGAAAAATCAATTTGCCTCATCAAGAATCAATATTTACATAGATTTAACTGGATAAAAACGACTGCTGCTAGATAGTAAAAACTAAATTGTTCGAGAAAAATCCTTTTCAAATATGATTTCAGCAAAAATATCGATATCAAGTTTGCAAAAGACCCTGATATATGATGTAAAAAATTGGTGGCCAATTTCGGAATCAGCGCACCAAATTACATCAAAAACACCACGAAAACTTCTTTCGTATTTTTCAAAAACTTCAATTTTGTAGGCCTGTGGAATTTATCATTAATATTTTAAAACTAACGAAATCAATTTTTTTAAGATTAATTATTTCAAAGTAAAGTACATTCTTTTTTCGGTTCCTCACACGAAATTGTAAAGTGGCTAAGTGAGTTTCTCTGTAATGAAACTTACATTGCAAAGAAAGTAGTTATACAGAATTTTCGGAAAGGAATATTTTATGCGTGATGAAGTTTATGGAGATGAGATAGTGAGCCTCATATCTCAATGTCGCACTACAAAGCTGCACAAGGGCTGTTGGCGACGGACCACGTAATTTTGGACCACGGTCAAGTGTACGGTCAAGTGAAGAGGACGACACCTAACTTCCACACCATAACAAAGGGAGGACGTTTGAGCCTCAATAACCTCTATATTGCGGGTCTTCAGCAGCGCCAAGCTCGAGCTCATGACACACTAGCCTCACCTTGACCACTAGGCTACCACGGCCACGATGTTCACGAAATCGGAAATTAGAAAACAATTAAAACAAAATTCCTGGATGAACTTTATATAAAATTATTTAAAAGTATTGAAAATATCTGCGAACTCTAGGTGTATAATAAAAGGTGTGTAATAAATAAATAAAGAAGTGAAGCATAACAATGCTACAGAAATAAAACCTATTTGTTAAAGTACATTTAAAAAAAAACATTTTCAATGAAAATTATCTCGGTTTTAATAATTGCTAATACGATAAAACACACACACACACACACACACACTGCAGTAACTTGTGGAAGAATTTCCATTTACATTCCACATTTCAAATGTTCGCACATTTATTTTAAATTAAATTTTAATGAATAAAACATTATGTACCAAAAAAGTCTTTTTAATTAAACCCTTTTAAAGCCCTTTACCTACAAAATAGACACGAACTTAATTACTGTTTAATGTTAAGAAATTTTCGACTCTCTTTTATCTCGGATTTGTTTTTCAGAAAATTTAAGACGAACTATGCGTTTTTGAACGATGTTATTTTTCTTGTTACAAAACATTTCTGAAAATTATAAAATGATTCATGATAAAGGATGAGAAATATGATTAATTATATAATAAATAGATAAATATATGATTCATTATATAATAAATAGATAAATATGATTCATGTATTATTACATTTGATTTGTGTCTAAAATACAATTTTTATACGTAGAGAAGAAAATTTTCTACCTTAAAAACTAACAAAGATGCAGGAGAAAAGTTTAAAGAAAACATTTACCTATATATAATGTATCTGTATTACTTACAAACCTGTTTCAATTTATGCAAACATTTCTACAACAAAAATATGCAAAATAAAAAAACAAAAAAAAAAAAAAAAACCCCGCAATGCTGGAAATAAAATGCATAAAATAATTTTCCAAAACTCATGAATGTACCAGGAATAATTTAATAACTTCGTTGTTACGTACGATACGAAATATTTGAAGCAAATAAGAAAATAACTAACTTCATTTGTACCTAATAATCATCAGACCATTACGTTAAGTAAGCGCAATAATTTTATTTCTAATGCGGAAAATTAAATGATTACTTTTGTAATAAATCACGGAATCTCTTCTCTATAATATGCGTATTATATATCTATACTTACATCATTTATATAATAAATAGCTTACATAAGAATTTTTATGTGTGCAACGATAATTATTTAAAATAACTTGGCATGAAGAATATTTGATGATACTTTTATTACGAAAGAGATCCCAGAATTTTGCAGCAACATTAGGACAAAATAACAGTTTATTTGGAGAAGTATTTAAAGTTTTATTGAATTACGTTTGAACTTTTTTATTTAAGTAATTGCTTGATTATTAATTTTATGTTTCATTTATTTAATTTAAATAATTAATTTAATGCATCGAATGATAATGCTTGAATACTAGACGAAGAATTTTACTCAATCTTTATACGTAACTATTACTCAGAATCGTTCCTGAAGGATATACCCCATTTTGCGCTTTCTGACATTTTGTGGGTTTGGGAGCATTCATAAAGATTGTTAATTGTGTCTTTGGAACGATGTTACACCGCACGTGTTTAAATACGCTAAATCTTCTGCTAATGCATGCAGGGGAATACAAGTTTTCTATCTAATCCTGATTTTTTATTGAATTGATTAGATTTGAAAACTGCTTTAAAACTACATCCAGTAACGCTTAAAATATTTGTAAATCATTTGTAGTAAGTTAACATATAAGGCACAACTTAAATTTTGTTTATTCATTTAATATTGTTTTATTCTGCTCCGTTTTTTGATGGTACTCTTTCTAGAAAACTCTCTTGTACCTGAAGTAGTGTAACGGTAAATGTGTGATAAAAACTAAATTGAACCGCATTTTGTAGTGTATGATGCTTTCAGATGATACCGTTAAGGAGACAGAAGAGAGTTTACTGTTGAAATATATGACTTAAGGGGTCTCAGGGGTGTTAATTTTGTCTAGAGGGGTGAAATATAAACAATTTTCAAACAGGTATGCTTCTTTTAAATTTAAATTAAATAATTCAAATCTTGTACACATTCTTTACAAAAGATTATGATTTAAAAAAAGTACAAAGTATTTGAAATATAATTATAATTTTAAAATATATAAGCATATGCAAATAAGAAATAATTTTGTAATAAACATTAAGTAATTTTTGCGATGCGCACGCTATTTTCTAAAATAGTAGACATTGATGTATAAAACTTTATAGAATTATAAAATGTATCATACTCTTTAAACCCTAGTAATTTAAAAACAATATATCTTTTGTATTTCAAAAAATATTTGCAAAATATTGAAAATTTAAAAAAATTTTTGGAAATATAATTCTTTTATTTAAAAAAATATAATTTATTATTCTATTTATTAAGAATTAGTGCGGTGTAATAAGGATGCATTTAACTTTATAAATCAACTAGTGCTAGTAATTAAAGCTACTACTTTTGAAAATAGCATGCGCAACGTAAAACTTATTATTTCTTATAGAAATATTTCTTATTTTCATATGCTTATAATTTTTAAAACTATGATTATAGTTTAAACATTTTACACTTTTCTGAAGCCCCATTCCTTTATAAATAATGTATAAAAGATTCGAATTATTTAATTTTAATTACAAAGAGTTATATGTATTTGAATATTGTTTATATTTTCAGCCCTCTAGAAAAAGTTAACACCCCTGAGATCCGAAGTAGTGTAACGGTAAATGTGTGATAAAAACTAAATTGATCCGCATCTTTTAGTGTATGATGCCTTCAGATTAAACCATTAAGAAAACAGAAGAGAGTTTATTGTTGAAATATATGACTTAAGCTGAAAAGACCAATTTTAAGAGGCTCGTCTCTGGTTTAGGATATGTCACGCCTTGACTTAGAATAAATTGTTAATTTGTGAGTTAATTCAGTTTTTAAATTGCTATCCACTTCTGTTGATAATATTCTTTTGTAATTGTCAATTAGGTTATTTTTTTATGATACATCTCAGACGGAGAGGGTTAGCATATTATTTAGGGAACTTTTTAAGCATGCATTTAGTTAATAGTATGTTACTTATTAATGTAATATTAAGCATTCTTGAATGGAATTAATTACAATACATCAAATGAATTTCGTACACTCACATTACAAGATGCTTAAATAAAAGCGTTATATCTATAGTTAATATTCTAATATTCTCTACTATAGAGATATGAATCATTAATAATCACTGTATCTGAAGTATACAAAATTTAAAACAGATATTAGATTGTAGAAAAGGTATATTTGAAATTATAAAAATAACAGAATTATTTATTAATATATATAAAGGAGAAAAGCGACTCACTCACTGACTGACTGACTGACTAATCACGAAATCTCTGGAACTATTTAACCTACAGACTTGAAATTTGGTAGACATGTTCCTTTGATAGAGTAGACATCAGCTAAGAAAGGATTTTCCGAAATTCGAAACGCAAGGGCGGTACGGGGGGTTAAGGCTTTAATAATAATTGTTTCCATGTTTAAACTACTTGGTGTACAATCTTGAAATTGGGTAAGCGGATTCCTTTCAGAGAGTAGAGATCCGCTACAAATGAGTTTGCTGAAAATCGACCCCCAAGTGGCGTTGCAGGGCTTAGGGGCGTTATAGATAATTATTTCCATTTTTAAACTATTTGACGCACTATCTTTAAATTTGATATATAGATTCCTTTCGTAGAATAATGATCAGTTACAAAACGGGTTTTGTGAAAACAGACTTCTAAGTGGCGTTGCGGGGGATTAAGAGGCGTAATAGATAAATATATCCGTTTTTAAACTACTTCACCTACCTGCTTGAAAATTGTAGGTAAGTTTCTTTCCTGGAGTAAATATCCGCTACAAAATGGGTTTTGGGAAAATTGACCCCAAGGGTGTTACGGGGGCGGGGGGTTTAAGGGCGTTATAAATTCCTATTTTTAAGTTATTAGACGTACAGTCTTGAAACTTAGTAAGCAGATTCCTCTCATAGGGTAGAGATAAGCTAAAAATGGGTTTCGTGAAAATTGCCCCCAAGTGGCGTTGCGGGACTTAAGGGACGTTATAGATAATTATTTCCATTTTTAAACTATTAGACGCACAGTCTTTATATTTGATAAAGAGATTTCTTTCATAGAGTAGAGATCAGCTATAAGAAGGTTTTGTGAAAACAGACCTCTAAGTGGCGTTGCAGAGGAATAAGTGGCGTAAGAGATAAATATTTTCGTTTTTAAACTATTTGACCTACCTGCTTGAAAATTGGTAGGAATGTTTCTTTCATGGAGTAAATATCCGCTACAAAACGGGTTTGGAGAAAATTGACCCCCAAGGGGTGTTGCAGTTAAGGGCAGATATAAATAATTATTTCTTTTTTTAAACTATTAGACTCACAGTCTTGAAATTTGGTTAGCAGATTCCTCTCATAGGATAGAAATACACTGCAAAATGTGTTTTGTGAAAATCGACCCCTATGTGGTGTTGCGGGGGTTCAAGGGCGTTTTTGGTAATTTTTTTGCATTTTTAATTAATTGGACGCACAGTCTTCAAATTTTGCTAAGCAGATTCCTTTCATAGAGTGCAATTCCCCTACAAAATGGGTTTTGTGAAAACAGACCCAGAAGTGGCGTTGCGGGGGCTCAAGTGGCGTTATAGACAATTATCCCCATTTTTAAACTGTTAGACGTACAGTCCTGAAATTTGATAAGCAGATTCCTTTCGTAAAGTAGAGAACCGCTACAAAATGGGTTTCGCGATTATCAACTACTAAGTTTAATTTCGGGAGATTAAGAGGCGTAATCGATAAATATTTCCATTTTTAAACTACTTGATCATCCTGCTTGAAAATTGGTAGGCATGTTCCTTTCATGAAATAGAGTTCCTCTAACAAAGAGTAAAATGAAAATTGACCCCCAAAGATGTTTGCGAGGGGTCAAGAGGAGTTACAGAAAAAAATTCCTGTTTTAATTGTTAGACCCATATACTTGAAATTTTTTAAGCATGTTTTTTTTTTGTTGAATAGGGATCCACTAAGAATAAATTTAAGCAAATCAAGTTCTGGGGGTTGCAGGGGGTTACTGGACGTATTGACAAAAAAATTACTTTTTTCGAGCTACAAGGACTATAATAATGAAATTTGGTTTGCATTTTTCTTTTGTTGAATTGAAATCCGCTAAGAGCGGTAATTTTGGAAAACGGCTCCCAACGGGATTACGGGATATTTATAGTAAAACTTTTACTTTTTTCTGTTAGATTTAGACTTGAAATTTGGCTTGCATGTTCAATTTACGGAGTAGAGATCCACCGAAAATTGGTTTGCGGAATCCACTTGGTTTTTGAGTTACGAAAGAGCAAACATCATTCTATGCTTCAATTTAGAGATTTTTAGAAAATACAAATTAGATGAGTTCTGCTCTTTTTTTTTATCAACAGGTGACAGTTACAGTATAAGTATATTTTTCAATTCAATCGAATTCTTAATGCCAGACTTAGATATCAATAATTTATACATAATATAAGCAGTAAAAATTTATAAAAACATCATGAAATACCCAGCGAAGCGGG